>APFE031019758.1:25840-40158 GCA_000404065.3 Pinus taeda
GCTCCTTTGATCCAAGTAAGTTCCTTTGTCGCAAACCTGCAAGCACAAACAAGGCAAATCATTAAATAGCACCTGAATATCCAATATTATAAAACATATTTAACATGAAAGTCAAGGAGTCCATGAAACAAATAACATGAGATACTTGTTGAGAAAAATGAGCTTGATTGTATTAATTCAAAAGGAGAAGAACCTTACAACCTTTGCCTTGACGCTGTACAAGCTCCTCCCAGGGTCCAACAAGAAGTCTCCTCTACTTTGACAAGCTTCACTCACTCCCTAATGAAGCCAAAAAGGTATGTAATCTCTCCTCTTAAGCTCAAATAGGAAGTCTTGATTTTACTAGCATTTACCCTCAAAAGTTCAGCTTCTAACCTCCCCAGCTACTGACCCAATGCCTCAATTTATAGTGCAATGGAGGTCAGTTGCTAGCTCCTCCTTCAAAGGGATAGAGTCCTCCTTCCAAGGGATAGTTCCTCTCAACAAGGGATTAGTTCCTCCTCCTCTCATGGGATGCATGAACTACTTGGAGCGAACAATCCACGTAACAAATGCTTCTAGAAAACTCTAGAATTAACCCAAGATGATTTTTTTAAGATAAAGATTGCGGCTTTTGACTTTTACAGGGGTACGCACCCTCCCCTTTACATACAGAGCGTATAAGTACGCAGATATTCTGAACAGAAGGTGCGGGCCCACAGGCAAAAGAGAGAGAAAGTGCGGAACCAGAGTTACATTGCTTTTTTGATGTCTTTCTCTCATTTCTAAAGCTTGTTTTGAAGAGCTGAGGTTTGAGACTTGCTTAGGAAGCTGGTATAGGTGGTGATAGACCTACATCAACTGCAAATAATCAAGGTGACAATATTTTTGTGTAACAGATTGCCCCCTAAAGTGAGAAGTCTGTAGTATATGAGGATTTTTCATTTATCATATAGGAAGAGTGAAGTGCTTTATCATTTCTAGTATCATCTTGCAGAGAGCCCGATTGGAACCTGTAAAAACATTCAATGCAAAATATATATATGAGATCATATCATTGCTGAGGTAGGCATTCCCATACTCAGATAAAGAACTAAATAAGAGATTGAAAACTGACTAGAAGACTAACTACTGCTCTGATATAGGAATGATCTCGTAACACATCATAAGTACAGACACATGTGGACACAGTATGGGCGCAGCCATCTATTTATGAATAGTCCATAATATAATGAATACAAAATTCCTCGCAACCTGGATGGTAGAAACTACATCCCGGGTCTTCATTTCTACGTCCCGAAACAATACGATTCTATCCATGCGATTGAATGTGTCGAAGTCGAACATGGTAGAAACCACTTGATTACCAGTCAATGATGTAAACTGTTAACAATCATGAGAGAAACCACCAATAATGACAATGGCTCTCAAAGTACTCAGTACAATCCATGAGATGTGATAAGATGTGTTGATGTCGAACATGTCACGGAATCCTTTGATCGAAAGTTGATGATGTAAACTGTCGTCAAAGGCGAGAAATCTGCCATTGAGGCATGCAGATCTCAAGGTACTGACGATTTCTAGATCATCTTTCTAGATAATGAGTTGAAGTCGATAGAAAGCGATCCGTCGTAGGCAAGCCCACAACACGAAATCAAGCTGAAGAAATTTAGTTGCAAGGACTGACTCAGGGATGGTCAAGATGGATGACAGACATTTTGCAGATGAATGGCTTATTTGCACTGACCTCTTGAACACATAACAACACGACAGATGCTTTGGTGACAATTGACCCAAAGTTAATACCCAGAAACCAGATGAAGACTTTCAATGTGGTTTGATCAACTATTAGGTAAAGGATTTCCCAACCCAGGTGAATGAAAGTGTCATGTTTAAGAGTGGTTATAAAGTGTGACAAACAGACTTGCTTTTCTCTCTTTTCCCCCACCATTTCTGGCAAGTACCTCTTTATTTTTTACAAGCTTGTGGAGGATAACATATGCTTGATTATAAGCTCACCCTTCGGGTGAGTCCAACTTAGTTTAAATCCGAACCCTAAGAAGGAGTGGTCCGTTCCTGTTTGTAATTGAACAGGTCCTTTACTGTCGAAATTTAACGAGTCCAATATAGGAGAAACTCGACGTTTTTCATTTTTAGAGAGTCTAAAAAACTTAAGAAGACTCTAGGGTTGACTTTTTCGTAAATTTGTGTCTCCCAAACCCGAAAAAGTATAAAATAATACTTGAGAGAACCGCTTGATCTTTTACGACCAAGGAGTACTTTTCGTCATTAATGTCTTTGATCCGAAAAAGTAAAAAAGCGATCAAGGACACGTCGTTTTATAACCAATATTGAATTTGAAACGACAAAAATCCGACAATCTTTTTATGTTTTTACGGTCGGAAAAGAGCTATAAATGGACCGTCTTTTAATTCCGTTTTAACGAGCTTAAAAGAAAAACTCGGCAATATTTTCATGTTTTAAGAGTCAAAAAAGAGCTTAAAGGTGACTCTAATGTTTTCGCCGAAAAAAGATAGATTTCGCCTGAATAATCCGTTATCTTGCACAAAAACACAAACATTACTCATACCTATTTGAAAGGGATAAAAATGTCTCAAGAATACCTTTTCAAAGTGAAACATAAACAAATTTGCAATTTATTTACTCAAAAAACTTATAAAAAGGGCCTTTTACCATTCATTTTTACCATTTGTGATTTGGGTGAGAAAATAGTGCTTTTGCTCAGAAAACTTCCCGTGAAGATTGCGGAAAATCCAACCGTCGGAATTGAACGTCGTCTTCTCCAGGTAATCCACATCATCCTACTCTTCATTTTTAACCATTTCAATTTTCATTTTAGTCTTTTATTTGATTTTTTGGGAGGGTTGTTAGGCATAAAACCCATGCTCGAGGTATGCAGGTTTACCACTGCGGACCTGCGGACCCCTACTTTTTCTCCATTGGGAAAAAGCTCTGGGTCCACACCTTCCATGTAGAAAAAGTGCAGTCCCACGCACTGTGTCTAACACGTAGGGTGTGGTCCCTGCCACGAGGGTTTTTAACCCAAAATTCCTTAAAAATGGACCAATGAAAATATTTTCTAGCATTCTAATTCATCTTTATGGTTAATGTAGATAGCACATCATGCTAGATTGGCACGAACGAGAGCATGAGGACGTGGATGCTGCCCCGTGGAATCATCAACCTTCACTTGATGCTTTGAGGGCGTGCGGCTTGTATAAATACTGGGCCATTCCTGGCATGAGGGCTCAGGTGGATTTCTTACAGTGGATGGTTGACAGATGGAGCGTTTAGGACCAGTGTTTCTTTATTGGTGGCCACTAGCTTGAAATCGAGCTGGCGGATATATATTTCTTGACTGGTTTGCCTAAGAGAGGTGTTGACTTGACTCTGTTCGGAACTAGGGCAGGTGGCCAGTCTGTTGATAGCCTCTGGCTAGAGTACTGCAACCGCCAGACTAGAGACAAAGGGATAGATATAAAGACCATATCCCGTCCTGAGCTTATGGTGATTGCATTCACTATTACTAGACTTTGCGGAGCTGCCGCATTACATATTGCCACCGAATCCCAGATGCGTATGGCAGTTGATTGCTTCTAGGGCACCATCTTCAACTGGTGCAATGCTGTGTTGGCCAATGTGAAGGGCCAATTGACCAAGGCCAAGAACGGACGACTTAAGACTTTTGGTTATGGGGCTTTAGTCGTGAGTTTTGGCCTGGAGAGGATTCCTATGCTTATCTTGCAACACCTTACTGTTGGAGCTGGGCTTCCTCGAGAGCCCAAACTGATGCGATGGGTCACAGTGATGGTCCGTCATCCTGATGAGGGGACCAAGGTCGTTCAGTTCAAACCTGAGTATTTCCAATGGTTGGAAAACCAGGTTTTTTCTATTCAGGACTTCCCTTATGCTGGGATTGATTTTCGTGCAGCCATCTAGAGCGCCTGACAGGGGACATTCCCGAGACCAACATAGACGACATCCCTCATCAACTTCAGCGCTATGTGATTGGAGTCCCCGGACCTTTTAGGAGGTTCCTTTGTAAGGTGGCTCGTGCAGTGGTTTCATATCGAGATCATCACCAGTGATGGGATGATCGCTTATTGTAGTCACACATGAAATTTTGCTTTTTGTACCTATCATTTTTGCTGATCATAAGGTGTTTTTCAACCTATGATCGAGGACAATGTATTATTTTGACACACTCCTATATATGATATCGTTATTACTAGCTTGTCTTGTTAAACATGTTATGGAATGTTTTTAAATTTACTTGTATGATTATTGCACATGTCTACTTAACATTTGAGAAGCAATTGCATCTGCTAATGTATTTAAAGATCTTGGAATATGTTGATATTCAATATAGTCAAATTCACGTTCCAAGAGACGCACTCTCAAAAATAATCTTAATAAAACTGGATTTCTAATGGCGTATACTCTATTAAGTTGTAATACAACGAGTTCAGAATCTAACCTTACTATCAAACTCCGAATCCCAAATGAAATGGATTCAGATAATAACTCAACCACTGCACTATACTCTGCAATGTTGTTCGTTGTTTGACTGAGGCTTACCCCATGCATGCATAGATACCAACTCGTCAGAGGGCGAATAGATAACCCAAGCTGCGGAAGAAATATTTCATGTACTACGACAAGCGCCATCAGCGAAACCAATATATGTTTGGAGAGGCGTCAACATCTGCAACATCAAATGTAAAACCAAGATAAGCAGGAATAACAATGAAAAACTCATTCTCTAAGCTAAGCACACTTTAATCTAAAACACACCAGCTAGAAGAAAAAACTAACCTAACTAAAAAATCTCCACACTCGTTTTAAGCATAATACCTCTTCAGTTAAAGACCATTTCTGGGTTTACCTAAAGAGACCCCGTCAAAGTCTACCAATTCATAGGCCCCTTTCGTTAACTTTCGCTTGACAACAAAGGGACCATGCCACATAGGCATGAATTTTCCAGCGCCTAATTTATCATTTTCTTGATCGTACAAAACGACTAGATCTCCTTCCAAAAAATTTCGAGGGGTCACATTTCGATCATACTGAACTTTAATACGTTTGGCATTAGATTCGATCGCTAATGCAGCATCGCGACGATTCTCATCTAGCTGAGCTAAGTATAATAAACACCTTTCCTCTTCGGAAGTAGCTGGAAGTAACTCGATGGCCATTCGCAATGATGGGATTTCGCACGCAATAGGTAACACAGCTTCCAAACCATAAACTAGTTGGAAAGGAGTGAACCCTATTGATGTTTTAACTGAGGTTCGATACGCCCACAGCGCTGAAAATAACATGTTGTGCCAGTTCGACCAATGAATCCCAATGATTCGTCAGATCATGATGACTGGAACTTTGTTGATGGCTTCAACCAAGCCATTAGCTTGTGGATAATAAGGAGTTGAAATGTCGTGACGCAAGCCAAGCTGCCCTGTAAGTTCAGTCATCATAACGTTTCGAAAATGACGCCCATGAGAAGTGATAATCGCTTGTGGAACACCAAACCTAGCAATTATATGATTGAATACGAAAATTGCAGCTATTTTACCGTCTGCCTCAAATGTAGGCATCGCCTCGGCCCACTTAGTAAATTAATCTACCACAAGGATAATATACGCATGCCCCCCAGCCGAGTGAGGGTTACATGTAATAAAATCAATACCCCATTTGGCTAAAGGACCAACGGAAATTATAGGGTGAAGAGGAGCAGGTGGAGAGCGCATCTTTCGATCAAAATTTTGACAATTGTGGCATTTTCGAACCACAATAATACAATCTTTAAACATAGACGGCCAGAAATAGCCAGCGCACAATATCTTTTGGGCAGTGGCATACCCAGACATATGACCACCACACGCTCCAGAGCGACAGTCATTTAAGACCCTTTCAGCTTCCTCATGAGTCAAACAACGTCGAAAAATAGAGTCTGCCCCATGGCGATAAAGAGTATCTCCAATAATTTTGAATTGTTGGGACTGGAATCAGATTTTTCGACGGTCGGATCGTGAAATATCTGGCCGAAAGGTTTGGGTTTGGAGATAAATGATGATATCCCCGTGCCACAGATATAAAGTGCTGATTAGAAACAAGGATTCGTCCGCAATGGGCTCCTCCGCCACAGTTTCTGTGTCAATACGGGGGAAGTCACACATTAATTCTGAAAAAACTAAAGATTTCTTTGACTTAGATTTTTCAAATTCCAAGTCGAACTCCTGCAAGATGACAATCCATTTGGAGTACTTGCCCCCCAGCAATTGCTTGGTCAAAATATAGATCATAGGGTTGCAATCGGAAATAACCGTAGTTTTGTGTAGTAAAATGTAATCACGAAAATGTTGGACAGCTTGAACAGCTGCCAATGCCAATTTCTCCACATGTGAATATTTTAGCTCAGTTGGATTTAACGTGCAATTAAGGTAATATATCACATGTTCAGTACCGAATTCATCTTCCTGAACTAACACCATTCCAATGGTGGAATAGGAAGCGGCGAGATACAAGAAGTAGTCCTGGTTGTAATTGGGAGGATGCAACAGCGGTGCATGGGTCAAAGCATGTTTTAGTGCATCAAAATATTTCTCAGCTATCTCGTCCCAAAAGAATGAAGTATTCTGTTTCAACAACTGGGTAAAACCCTTGGTGATCTCGACGTAGTTAGGGATGAATCGACATAAAAAGTTTTCTTTCCCTTGCAAACTTTGGAGTTGGCGAAGACTCGAAGGAGGAGGCAATTTGATGATAGCTTCGACCTTCAAAGGATCAACGTGAATGCCGACTTTCGAAACTACAAATCCCAACAATCGACCCGTTTCAATACAGAACACACACTTTTGGGGATTCAACCGAATTTGATAATGCCTACACCTCATAAAGATGGCTCGTAAATGGACGAGGTGATCAGCTCGATGTAATGAATGAGCAAGCAAGTCATCGAGATAGGGTTGCACAATGTGCTTAATGTCATGAAAATCGTAAGACATGGCCCGTTGAAAAGTTACGCCGACGTTCTTAAGGCCAAAAGGTAATTTGAAATAAGCAAATGTCCCCCACGAACAAATGAATGTCGTTTTTTGTTGATCAGTAGGCATAATATTGATTTGATTGTATCTGGAAAACCCATCCATAAAGGAGAAAATTTCACTACCGGCACAATCATCAATAATTTGATCGATATAGGGAGTAGGGTAATTGTCCTTTGGACATGCTCGATTAATGTCCATATAGTCGATACATATTCTTATTGTCCCTTTCTTTTTGTTCATGGAAACAATATTCGATACCCAATCCGTTAACGGGATCGGATAAATGAAACCTGCTTTCAATAATTTTTCAACTTCTGCTTTAATTGCAGCAGCTTTTCTTGGGTGAATCTGATGCAAACGTTGCCAAACGGGTTTAGCTTCCGGGTAGGTTTTAATTTCATGAACTACGATTGCTGGGTCAATTCCTGCCATTTCCTCATATGACCAGGCAAACACATCGCGAAATTCTTGAAATAGGGCCTTATATGTTTGAATTTCATCTTCCATACAAGAGGCACCTATATGAACGTTTTTAAGAATTCCAGGCTTAACTGAAATGTCAAGGGGAATAGTTTGAGAAATATTTCCCAAGTTTAACTCAGAATCAGGATGTTTCATTGGATTCTGAGCATCCTTAACATATTCAGTCGTAAAGATTGATGAAAAATCATTTTCAAAACGATCGCTCTCGGGTAAAAACGAAGATCTGTGATGAAGATCTTCCCATGGTAACTCATCGACGCATAGGATTTCACGATTTTTCTCATCTGATTGAACAAGTTCGGAAAACGTTATTAATTCCGAGTTTGATGTCAAAAGTGACTCCTCATGGACCATGTTCATTAAGTCAAGTTGGGTTGATGTTGGGTCGGAAAACAACTGCACGGTCTGATATGCAAGTTCATACGGACTCAAAGGCATAAGAGTACCAAATGAGTCTATCTCAGATTCAGAAGGTATGATCCAAGAATCATCATTGACAATGGTTCCTGATGAAATCATATGAATGGTTGCAGTAGAAGACGATGTGTTGATAGGAGGGAAAGGAAAAGTGCCCAGTAAACCGGAATCTTTAACTAACCCTACACCAACATCCTTATAAGGGATTTTCGCTTTACCAACATGCTGAATGCTCTCAGTAGAGGCTAGGTCAGATGAGAAGTATGACAACTGGTCTATAGTTACGATCTTTCCATTATGAGGGAACTTTATAAGCCGAAAGACCGATGAGACAACAGCTGTCATAGCGTAAGAGCAACTACGACCCAAGAGAAGGTTGTAATCTAGAGGGGCATCAACCACCTCCACATCTAGATTAACGGTTTTACCTTCAACCCCTATAGGTAGATCCTATAAAATGCCGAAAGGATGGAACCCACGGCCATCAAAGGCCTTAAGAATCGTCAGGGATTGATTTAGTGAAGAAGAACCAAGCGATCTCCAACACTGTATCGACATAATGCATGTGGAAGCTCCCTCATCAATCACAGTCCTATGAACAGGTCTGTTTTTTACTATCACTGGAATCTGGACAGCCATTTGATGAGGTAAACATGGTGCACTATTTTCTAGATCGAAGATTATAAGGTTCGGGTCCTGAGCATCAACAGCTCCTATAGCCGACAAAAGTAATTTTCGCTGTGCTGGACATGATTGCAGCACTTCCAAAGCCGAAATTGCTGAGGGTGAAACAGCTAAATCCTCAACAATGTTGTAGTTATGAGCCGCTCTCGCATGTGGATTGAAAGCAAACTTTCAAAGTACACCCTTTGTGGGCGGTTTGATTACTAATTCTAGGTTAGGTTTCTCGATATGTAGTGGATCGGAACCGAGAGCTGAGGTTGATGGATTTTAATGAGAATATTTTGCTTCTTTACCATCAACAGGACTTTTACTGCCATAATCTTGCGATCGAGTTGCAATCCTAACATGGGACATCATCAATATGGGTTCTTCATTGGCACTGTAGGATGAACCTATCATCTTACTGTCTTGAGCTGGAAAAGGATCCTTCAAGACAATAGGATTTTGGGAACCTTTGACAATCTTTGCAACCTCTGCACGATGAGGGCAGTCTCTCGTATAATGGTCTTCATCGCAAATGAGACACGGATAACGAGGTTTGCGTTTTTCATCAGTGGGTTCCGCTTTTTTGGGTTTCTCTTTTGAATTTTTATCTTCTTTATTCTTCTTCTTCCCTTTCTTCTTACCACCGGTTTTTGATTTAGCTGTAGATGACTCTACAACGTGAATATCGGCGGAAAGTTCCGCGGAAGACTCTCTTATCGGGGAATCTGGCAAGGTTATTATAGGAGAAGAATTATTGGAAGACTTCTTCTTACTTTTGGTATTTACCGTACCAATCATACCATCAACAACATGAGACCCTGAAGGAGCAACAACGATTTGATTTTGTTTGGGTAGGTCGGGGATCTTCTCATGTAACGTACCTGACTGAGTATAAACTAAGTCAAGGTACTATGCTTGAGCAATGACTTGCTCTTCAGTAACTACTCCGGCTTTAGCTACATCCTCAGTGATCTTGGGCAGTAAAGATTTTACAAACCATTCAGCTAAGATCTGATCCGAGATATAAACTTTCACTAAACGCCGTCTACGTCTCCATTCATGGATATGATCTGAAATGTAAGTGGACGTTGACTTCTTTAATGAAGTTAATAGTTCCGTGCGATTGTCATATCTGACTAGCAACTGAAAATGAGTTAAAAACGAGGTAGCTAACTGACTAAACTTATAAAAAGTGGCTTGCAGTAACTCAATGTACCATTTGGCCGCAAGACCAATTAGAGTGCGCTGGAAAAGACGTAAATGAATGGAATCATCTGAAATGGAATTAAACGCACACCAGAGGTGATAGGTCATCACATGGTTCGACGGGTCCTCTCCTGGCTTACCTTCGAATTTAGGAATATCACTGGGCAACTTATGCGGTATTGGCGGCCAATACTGAAGATAGTTGATTGGATCGTTCGTAAGGCGTGTCAAGTCAGGTAAGTCCAAAGTTGCAATAAATGGTAACTGACGATTAGGGTCCTTGAAACTTGAGGTCTGCAAACCAGCCCCAGGAGGAGGATATCTAGGATAACTAGGAATGGGAATTGCATTCGGGATATTTTGACCTCCTGGAAAACCAGGATTAACCAGACCATACTGGGGTTGCTGCGGTTGTTGATATGTATACCCAGGGTACGGTTGATACTGATAGGTTGGTTGCTGCGCAGCAGGACCGTATTAGTACTGTCCTTGGTACGGAGGTTGATTAAATTGAAGTTGAGAAGTAACAACCGTACTTCCTACAGGAATCTGAACCGAAGTTTGGACCGTAGGTCCAGACTGAGGTAAAGATGTCTGAGGAGTAGATACAGGGACAGTAGAAACCGGAGCTGCCGATACTCCAGAAGAAGGTGGGGTGGATGGAGTAGATGTCGCAGTAGTTGCAGTAGACATTTGAGGCAGAGTACGAGGTGTACTGGGCCCAGGTTGAGAAACTACAGAAGGTGTAGAAGTTTGAACAGTAGACTGGACAGGTTGCTGAGATGGACCAGAAACCAAAGGTTGTCCAGGTTGAGATGACGACTGCACATTCAGTTGCAAGACCTGCTGGGATTGAGATGGATCCCACACTAAATTTGTTCCGGGGTATGGACCCATAACAGGTTGCGGATATTGAGGACCATAACTGGGTTGAGGGTAGGGTTGATAATATGATTGACTAGAAGGCGGTTGGTAACGTTGAGATGGGTATTGACCCTGGGGTTGATAACCTTGACGCACGTACTGATACTGGGGTTGACCTTAAGGTACATATTGATATTGAGGTTGATTTTGAGGTGCATATTGATACTGAGGTTGACCTTGGGTACATATTGATACTGAGGTTGCTTGGGGTACATATTGGTCTGGGGTTGACCTTGAGAACATACTGTCCCGTAGGTATGTACTGTCTTTGAGGTTGTCCCCAGGCGCAAACTGAGTACCTTGAGGTTGCCCCCCAGACATATACTGGGTACCCTGAGGTTGCCCCCCAGGCACATACTGGGTACCTTGAGGTTGCCCCCTAGGCGGTAACTGGCCACCTTGAGGTTGAGAACCTGACATCATTAAAATATCTTCTACACTCAACGATTTAGTACCACTACTTCCAGTTAACAACTTCTATTCGATAGGTTGAGGAGATGCTCTCGAAAAAGTACCAGAGATGGACTGGTACCCAGCGGGAACAGAAGGACCGCCGTACAAATAGGCTTTCGGAGATTGAGAAAACATGGATGACGGACTAGACATATTCAATACAGGATAGTAATCTCTAGCTGCTGGATGATAAAAAATACGAGGTGGTGAAAAACTTAGTCCTGGATTTTCCAAAAGATTAGTCAGTGAACGATACCAAGCACTGCTCCTAGGTGGACTGTAAAAGATCGATTCACGCTCCCTAAGGTCTAAGATAGGTCGATCTTCTGGAAAAGGAAAGCTTTCTTCGATATCTGAAATAGCAAGCTCTTCAATAGCTATAAGTCCAGAAGGAAGATCCTGGGTAATTACAGTTTCCACCCTAGGCGAACTAGGACCACTAGAAGTTGGAGAAACAAACTCTGATACGGGAGTAGTAGCAACTTCAGATTCGGGTTCAAATACTTCAGGTTCTTCACCTATATCACTAGTATATGCAATACTACCAGTAACTTCTGAAATTACTAACGGTTGAGAATCAGAATGCACTGTCAAAGAAGGTTCTCCTTCTTCAGGTGACCCACTTCTACCATCACTAAGAGATACGAGGACTTTCAAGCCTTCAAGCTGGCTCATTACGTCCTCAGGAGGTTGACCCCGAAGTCTATGGGACGTCCTCAGTAACTCAACCACGTTAACAAACTCAGGGGATTGGCCCCGAAGTCTATGGGAATGCCTTGGTAATTCAGCCACAGTTAAAGACTTTTAACTACTTCACACGCAAACAAAGTAAAATCTCAATGAAAACCACCTAAAGCCTCTAAGAACCAAACAAATTGAATCACACGCCTAAAGAATCTAGGAGATCAATCACACACAAACAATAACTTTTCAGACCGAAAACACTAGTTGGTGATGAAATCCAACGTCGCAGAGTTCGATATAGAAATAGCGGTTGGAACAGTTACCCCGGCAACCTGCTTAATGAATAGACTGGCACAAGTTTCTCCACTTAACCGTCTCGAGTGAAGAGAACCCCCCAGAAAATCCAAGTGAGTCTAGCCGACGTCTGCCCCAGGTACAGTGGGATCTTCCCGCCACCGTCACCTTAGGAAGATCCTAGAGAATATGGTCACTAAGGTTACCAACAGAAACAAATATACCTGGGGGAACAGTCTACGATCCAATACGCACGCAAGGGCAGAGTAGCAAGCTCAATCCCCTTGAAGGCTCCTCGACATAATCCAAGGTTTACCAACAAATGACCCCAGGATCCTCGACAATGGTTAACCCAAGGTTTATCGTTTGTAATACGTGAATATCTGGCATCGTTCCCAATGAGGAAGGATTGATTCCCACACTGGTTCAGACACGATCTCGTGCTTCTCCTTTAAGAGGAGCTTTCCCAGAGCATAGATGCAACAATTGGATTTCTCCTACCGCAAGATAAAGCTACTTGTTTGTTTTACTATCTTGGAGAGTTAATTACTCCCTACTCCAAGACACTAGCCTAAGCTATGTTGGTGTATTAGAGCCCTAGAAACAAAAATTTTGCTAGATTGATTTTATTTTAAGCATGATTTTTATTGGTTTTTGATTAAGTCAAGAGGTGATGGAGATGAAACTCGTGGTGTAAAGACTCGACTCAAAATCACTACAAAAATGCACTTAAGATGATTAAACAATCTTTTCTCTTCAATGAATTTCTAGCTAGGAAAGAGTTGGAGAATGCAAATGCTTGTAAACAGAAATCTTTCTTAACAATCAAATCAAAAGAAGAGTATTTGTTCTAATGCACTCAAAACAAGACAACTAATTATTTTCACAAGAATTTATGTTTTTCATTCAAACATTCAAATGCTACTAAAAACAAACTTTTTCAAAAGAGACCTTTCATATTTTTTTAAAAAACATTTAAAACTATAACTAAAGAAAATCTTTGAGAAAACTATGAATAAGGCAAACTTAAGATCTACAAACTATGAAAACCTGTTTGAAGTAAAATCTCACAAAAAGTCTTTTTGAGGATGTTTTACTTGGATATAAGCAAACAAAGGACCAATTTGTGCAGAATCACAAACAAGTCAAGAATAACCAATTTTGTTTTCCTTTTCAAAAATGAAAATCCAAACTTTCAATCACAAGCTTTTCGAAGTTTTGTAAAGAGAAAACTCAAAGCGGATTCCTCAACAAGGGGAGATTTCATAAATGGTCAGACTCGTAAGAAGGCTGGTAGACACTAAGGTGATTTGAAGTCCCTACAGCTTCTAAGCTCAGAGCCACTACACAACCAAATCGAAAAACAAACCTAACAAGCAAAACTCCTAGGGATTTCACCTAAAGCCCTAATGCTAATGAAATTAAACCAAGGAAAGATTTCAACCAGTCACATGCAGGTATGGGCAGAGGATAACCACTAGAAAAACAAAATAAAACTAATTTTAAAGAGTAAAACTCAAAATTTCAAAATTTTAGCAGGGTACGCAGGTTCAGAGTTTACACAGGTGCGGGTACGCTCTGTGCACAAAGTAAAAGTGCGTACAGGTACGCACTTTGATACAAGTGCAGACTGCGGACTTCGACTAAAGTAATGAAAAATAAAAAACAAACATAAATCCACTAAGTCTACCCAAAGCCACACACAACAAGCCAAAAACAGAAACAAAAAGGGAAGTTTCTCAAGTCAAAGAAAAATGAGGAAAACAATCAGTTCCCCAGTGGAGTCGCCATTTTTTCACGCGGAATGAGTCGATCTTGCGGACAAGATAGACCTTCCTAGAATCTAATGAAGACCTAATGACAAACAAACCAACCAGACACTATCTTTCTCTAAATGCGCTTTATAAATAATGGCAAACAAATGTGTTTAAGGCCTACCTCATGTCCAACGCAAGTTTGGGGATGCCTTTGCTCCTTCAATCCAAGTAAGTTCCTTTGTCACAAACCTGCAAACACAAACAAGACAAATGATTAAATAGCACCTGAATAACCAATATTATAAAACATATTTAACATGAAATTCAAGGAGTCCATGAAACAAATAACATGAGATACTTGTTGAGAAAAATGAGCTTGATTGTA
>APFE031019758.1:40178-56521 GCA_000404065.3 Pinus taeda
AAGTCAAGAACAACCAATTTTGTTTTCCTTTTGAAAAATGAAAATCCAAACTTTCAATCACAAGCTTTTCGAAGTTTTGTAAAGAGAAAACTCAAAGCAGATTCCTCAACAAGGGGAGATTTCATAAATGGTCAGACTCGTAAGAAGGCTGGTAGACACTAAGGTGATCTGAAGTCCCTACAGCTTCTAAGCTTAGAGCCACTACACAACCAAATCGAAAAACAAACCCAACAAGCAAAACTCCTAGGAATTTCACCTAAAACCCTAATGCTAATGAAATTAAACCAAGGAAAGATTTCAACCAGTCACATGCAAGTATGGGCAGAGGATAACCACTAGAAAAACAAAATAAAACTAATTTTAAAGAGTAAAACTCAAAATTTCAAAATGTTAGCAGGGTACGCAGGTTCAGAGTTTACACAGGTGCGGGTACGCTCTGTGCACAAAGTAAAAGTGTGTACAGGTACGCACTGTGATACAAGTGCAGACTGCGGACTTCAACTAAAGTAATGAAAAATAAAAAAAAAACCTAAATCCACTAAGTCTACCCAAGTCCACATACAACAAGCCAAAAACAGAAACACAAAGGCAAGTTTCTCAAGTCAAAGAAAAACAAGGAAAACAATCAAGTCCCCAGTGGAGTCGCCATTTTGCCACGCGGAATGAGTCGATCTTGCGGACAAGATAGACCTTCCTAGAATCTAATTAAGAACTAATGACAAAAAAACCAACCAGACACTATCTTTCTCTAAATGCGCTTTATAAATAATGGCAAACAAATGTGTTTAAGGCCTACCTCATGTCCAACGCAAGTTTGGGGATGCCTTTGCTCCTTTGATCCAAGTAAGTTCCTTTATCGCAAACCTTTGCCTTGACGCTGTACAAGCTCCTCCCAGGGTCCAACAAGAAGTCTCCTCTACTTTGACAAGCTTCGCTCACTCCCCAATGAGGCCAAAAAGGTATGTGATCTCTCCTCTTAAGCTCAAATAGGAAGTCTTGATTTCACTAGCATTTACCCTCAAAAGTTCAGCTTCTAACCTCTACAACCACTGACCCAATGCCTCAATTTATAGTGCAATGGAGATCAGTTACCAGGTCCTCCTTCAAAGGGATAGAATCCTCCTTCACAGGGATAGCTCCTCCTAACAAGGGATTAGTTCCTCCTTTTATGGGATACATGAACCACTTGGAGCGAACAATCCATGTCAAAAATCCTTCTAGAAAACTCTAGAATTAACCCAAAGTGAGTTTTTTAAGATAAAAAAATGTGCCTTTTGACTTTCACAGGGGTACGCACCCTCCCCTTTACATACAGAGCGTATAAGTACGCGGATATCCTGAACAAAAGGTGCGGGCCTACAGGCAAAAGTGAGAGAAAGTGCGGAACCAAAGTTACATTGCTTTTTTGATGTCTTTCTCTCATTTCTAAAGCTTGTTTTGAAGAGCTGAGGTCTGAGACTTGCTTAGGAAGCTGGTATAGGTGGTGATAGACCCATACTGACTGCAAATAATCAAGGTGACGATATTTTTGTGTAACAAGGGGTTATAGTCAATTTCTATAAAATTCTTTAGATTTGTTCTATATCATTTTTCACTTCGTGTAGACCCTGGTTCAGGCTTATTTCCTCTTCTCCCAAAAATTAATTTGACTGGATTTGCAAAATGCCTTTTTCGCACAATACCATCTTAATCAAGAGATTATAGGAACTTAAGAACTTACCTCATGGTCCTTTGAAAAATATTTGTTCAACTTCGCTATAGGACATGATCGCGTTTATCACAAATTCAATGATAAATCCTCCCAAAATGCTATCAATTAGGAAATCAACAACCCTAGAGATACTTTTACTGACGTTCTTGAGTTTCCGTATCAAGTCAGGATTCCACTCCCTGGGTTCGTCGTTCTTGAAACAAGTCTTCTGCTCAGTCAACTTAGATACCCACTTGTACAATTCAATGTGGAACGAACCAAAGAATATTTCATATTTCTCTTCGAAGATATACTTTGAAGTTTAGAGTGTGTTGCACACCAACAAAACCATCAACAATTGGCCCTTTCAGCAACAACCTACAAGCAGATCATAATCTCACTCGAAGCAGTTATGGGAGGTTGCAGAACCAGGTTTCTACACATTGTTGCGCCCATGAATTTAATTATGTTTTATACCTTCCTACAAATCCACTTACATAGATAACTTCACGGTGATGATTAACTTTACAGAATTACTCTTATCGCCTCAAATAACAAAAAACAGTATAACATGTAGTCTTTCATGCAATTCAATAAAAAGCATGCATACCAATAATAACAAAAATAGAGAATGAACATAGAAAGATACACAATACCTCACAAAAAATTCTTATTTACTAATAATGATCTTCAATACATGCTCTTCTTCAACCTGTACACCCAGCTACAAGTGGTTTGCGCACTTAACTGTAGACTCTTCCAAGCCTCCATACACTCAACTGCGGAGTCTTCCCCAAAAATACAGACTCAAAAACAAAGAATACAATTAACTTATGATCTTCTATGATTGATGATTTTATTACAAAGTATTACATATCCTTATATACATTACATCATTACAAAAACTATGGTCCATATACCATAATTCAACAAAACCATGACTAATACCCGAAACCCATTACAAAATAAGGGGCTTTGACCTGCACTAAAGCACCTAAAACATTGTAGGATAAATAAAAAAATTTCCATCTATGTGTGCTCCACTCCTCAAAATGTGGAGTCTTTGACCAAAAACTTGGACCAAGATGGGCTGCACCCAACACCAGTGTGTTCAAGAGAAGTCATTCAGTTGATCTTCGCTACAATACTCTTAAGACTTCATTTCATGTCTACCTTTTCAAATCCAGTTCCATGTCAACATCATTATGATCATTCTTTCTCAATCATGATACATGTTTCATGTGATTGATGGGGGATACATCAAGGCCTTCCTTCGATGGGTTGCTTCCTATAGACATCAACACATCATCCAGGAATTTGACTTAGAAACATACCTTTGGTACCTTGATTCTTGCATACATCAATGGAAAGTTTCCTCACTCTCAGTGACAAGTTTACATCAATGGCCTTTGGCTGAAATATTCTTTGTGGTTTTCAACATCAACTCATTTATTCAAACCATATAGATTGTAATATAGTACTTTGAGAACCATTAACATCATTGGTGGTTTCTCTCACGTCTGTTAACAACTTACATCATTGGCTGGTAATCAGATGGTGTCTACCATGTTCAACTCCATCTCATTGGCTCACATGGTTAGTCGTATAATGGTTGGTCGTGTGAAGGACGTAGAAGACCTTGGATCTAGTTTCATCCATCTGGGTTGCGATTTTAGGAATTATACAAAGATCACAACGTATGCTAGCCGTGATCATATAGAAAGTCATCCAATCATGGGTCCACCAATTACATTTGTGGACGCGTCTTTTAATCATTGCACATGTTATGTTAGCTTATGAGTTGAGTATGTGTATGCCTCCCTCAGAAAAAAAATATTTCATGTTGTAAATGTATTGTAAAAAATGAATCTCGTCGGTTGTCCTTGATCCTGACTTATTACAAGGTAAAGCACTTCAATCATCAGTCATCATCTCTGACTTTGCATTTTTGGGGCCATTCTGTTATAGGCCATTTTGTCACATCTGATCAGTGGGCCTCCTAATGGGATCAATCAACATCCTATCCTCCCTTGTCACCATCTTTCACAAAGCCCTAAGCATGTTCCCTTCACCCCCCAGAGTTTCATCCATAAACTACTTCATTTGAGCCGGTTTGAGTACCAACACTCCCTGTGAGCCTACTAGGGTGCATTCACTAGCAGGTTTCTCCACAATGCCCTGTGTTGGTCACCAGCAGGTTGATCCTCTTTGCACCTGAGTTATAGAAATCCAGGAGAATGATCAAGATTCTGGAAGCTTCCCCATCTAGGAGTTTCTAGAAGTTGTTTCAACTACTTACCTTGGATAAAACATTCAGATCCCATCCTTCCTTACTTTGGATTTTTTTCCACTTATATTTTGGTCCTATCCCTCCATCAAAGGTGGATATCTTACCCTAGATTGGTAATTGGATAAGAACTCCCAACTTAGCTTCCTTCTCTATATATTCCTAGCCTTGTATGTGCTTGGGGGTTTGATTTTGGAGAGTTATTATGCCCTTATATTGTTGTAGTGAGTGGTCATTATCTCATGCATTTAGGGTGATTGGAGGTGCATATTGTGACAAGGAAAGGACAAGTCAACAACTTGGAGGAGCTCTTCTACAAGATCAACTTCTATTTATGGTTGTAATCTCCTTCCATTTATATTAATTCAAATAAATCATTGTTTTCCTATATGTGATGTTGTTATTTCACTTATTTCAATACCATGTTGATTTATTGAATGAAGAACATAGATGATACTACATAGATCTCGTAGTTTCTTGACTTGTGTTATTTGACAGTGTAGGTTATAATTTTGGCATTAGAGCTAGAATTGGAGATTCCAAGCTAAAGAAGGAGTGAAGTGTGCGAATGATTCCAAGTAGGCCTCACTTCGTCATCTATTTACTTCAAGGAAAAGCATTGTGTTCCTTATCTCTATGTTATTCTAGGTTAGCCACCGACTGATAGAATGACACCAGGGATGATGATGGAAGAAAACACAGCGAGTGGTGAACTGATGAC
This sequence comes from Pinus taeda, assembly GCA_000404065.3. NCBI lineage: Eukaryota > Viridiplantae > Streptophyta > Pinopsida > Pinales > Pinaceae > Pinus > Pinus taeda. The sequence goes on from APFE031019758.1 coordinate 44,877, forward strand.
TTCCCTTGTCAGAGCATAATATGCATGGTTGACCTGGTATTGACTGACTCAATTCTAGAGGGGATGGTCAATTACTCACACGAGGGATTTTCAAATATAGAATAGTATAGCTAGAGGCCAAATATGAACACGATGGGATGTATGTGGTGTAAAGATGTATAGAAAACTATAACTAGACTGAAGAGGACTCAAAATTGACTTCATATATGTAAGGGTGACTCATCTCGGATGTTATAAACAAGGGTGAATTGATGATGTTGCCACATGGGTAGGCACAGATGGGACCATAAAAAAATGAGTAAATGATGGTTTCTCTTGGTGAAAATTGACATGTGAGTCAACAAATGCACGGGTAAAGTTGTACTAGAGTATAGATTGCTCAAATGAAGAAATTCAATTTTAATGGGTGGTAAAGTGAGACCTCATGGAAAAATGGGTTTCCTAGTGAAGTTTCAAATTACTAAAAAAAAATGGAGACCCATATAAATAGGTGAGATATTTCCAATGGTGCTTACAGTTTTTCAAACGGAGCTACGTTTTGGTCACAATGGGTGATGGAAAAACTAGGGTTTTTCCTATAAAAGGGATTTCTACACCCAAATCCAATTCATTTGCATAGTGATCTGTTGGAGAATTTGAACAGGATGAGAAGGCCCTAAACCTTGTGGAGATTGTAGTGGACAAACTAACAATTAGAATCAAGATCTACAAGTTGGAGGTAGGTGGCCTAACCTTACTCATAATTTTTGGTGGATTGAATTTCCAAATGGAAACCCCTACTCTGGAGGAATCCCCTACTCTTCTTCATGGTTAGACCACACTTTTTGGGCCCTAATATGCATTATGGAATGTATAAAATAGGCCAAGAAGTGCATCCAACATAGTTTGGAAGGAAAAAACCGTGTTCTGGACTGAGAGGAAGAGCAGGATTGGGGGTCTCTGTTGAGTTGAAGTTTTGAACCCGTGATGTGTGCCTTTGAATCCAAACTGAAAAAACATAATGGTATGTTGCAGGTATGGAAAAGCTAAATCTCTCATGGCAAGAAAGATATTTGGAAACTCTTCATGTTGAGATCTAGGGGAATTAAGTAGTCTGAGGGGTTTTCGCATTGTATGGGGTGCTAAAGTTCTTGGAGAACCCATTGATGAGGGTTGGTGAGCCCTTGATGTCAAGGATTGTGAGCTACTAGGACCCAGACCAGGAGGAATTTTTAGTACAAGGGCATGGGATCGAGATAACGATCCAGGAAATATATTTCTGACAGGATTTCCCCTTTGGGGTTGGTGGGGGAGATACATCCAGTGCTACCTCATGGGAGGCATATAGGAGAGTTTGTTGATCGTCACTATGTACTAGGTGTTCATGCAAAGGGAATGACCATTCATATCAGTGACTTAAAGAGGCTTGAGAAACGAGCTACAACTGCGACAATGTTGTGGATCTTGGGTAGTCATGCCTTCCATCACATCACTAGGGGAAGATGATGCTAGTGGAGAGTGTGTTGGCATGGACCTATTATGGGTGGGCCCAGATGATGCTGTCATTTTAGAAATGGAAGTTGACACTATGCAAGTGAAGGAACAATGATAAATTTTCTTTTGGGATAGTATTATGCTCATTCTTCTTTGGGAAGATCTCGACCATCCACCCTCATGTACATATATGTGATAGGGGCTCATAGGAGCCTAGGATGTGCCACTAGGGGCAACTACTGCAATGAGGTGGAGGAGGGGGATTCAAATGGGTGTTCTAACCTGATTTTTTTGCACATTAGGACTAGATGCCATTGTACATAGATGATTATCTATATATTGGAATGAACTATCAAGGGGATCCTAACTTACCACTTCCGCCGGGATGAGCATGCGGTCTAGATGGTAAGTGAAAGTTGATATATATTTGCTGAATTTATAGTTTAAGAATTATGTGTATGTGGTACTGATTTCTAAAATTTTTGAAATGTAGATATATCACTGGTGAGGCTGATACGATACACGAGACAAGTCACAGTTCTTGCGATTGTAGATCAGGGTGGTTACACATCAAAAAAGAGATAAGATAGTGATGCTCTACTAGAGGATCTACGACGTATATTTGACATGATACTGACATGGGTGACATAGTGCGACTAGCATCAGTTAGAAGATTGGTATACAGATGAGTTCACTGGTCTTCCCTCAAAGTGGAGAGGAATCATGTAGCACATTTCTATGGATGGTCAGGATGTATGAGACCTACGAGCTGGTGAGATGGAGCCATTGGCTCGGGAGCCTCCAGATGATAGTGATTATCCATAGGGACATGTGGGTCCCCATTTCTGTTTTGTTATAACATGTGAATGAGAATGTTGGATGTTTTTAGAGTAGTGTACTCCAAACACTATATGTTGGAAATTATGATACATAATATGGTTATGCATTTTTTGTGATGATTGTGGTTCACCATTTGTTTATGTTATGGATGCCTTCTTGTATATGCATGTGATAAATACCAATCTAGAATATTATTTTAAATGACATCTACATAGTGATTTTGGGATCTAGGAACATGATTGAATGTAATAGATTCAAATGCATGTGCCAAAATCTTAACTCGTAGATATTTTCTAAATAGGACAGGATTATGCAAATGATACTCGTCATTCAATTGCATAACAAGTAGCAAGGAATCAAGACAAATGTTGAGACTCCATTTTGTCCAAATTTTCATGATTTACCTGAATAATTTTATGTTTGTACTAAGTGTCTATAATCATTATTATTCGTTTTATGCATTATTAAGTTATCATTTAGAGGCATTTAGAGCTGACAGTTGTTGATCTATGAACTCTTCTTGTTTTGTTAATTTAATGTGAAAATTTCATTAATGTTAGGCTCTTTTGTGGTAGGTTCTAAAATTCCTGTAGTACCATTTCCTATACTAGTTGTGCCTGCACCAGCTCTGTTTGCACGAACATGCCTCCACCAACATGCTTGCACTAATTTGGGGCTTTCATACATTGACACATCTCTAGGGAAATATGAAAGAGGTTTCTATTCAAATTGGTGTTTGAACACTTCCACATAAGCTAAGATACACCCAGGTCAGCCCCAATTCGCAGCAATTTCCAAACTGCCAACTTCCTCCTCGTTTTACATGCAGCTGAAGGTGAATAGAGAAATTCTGGAACATGGGTTTTGGTCCCAGTATAGCAAATGGAAAAAGCCTCAAACTGATTTCTAAAATTTGTAATGGTATAAAAGCTATGTAACAGTATTTGAGGCAGTTTTCTAAAAATAAACTGTTTTTTCAGAATTTAAGCATCTCAGATTTCGTATAGTCATTTTTGGGCATGAATTTGAGGCAATGGATCTGAACCAGAAACTTCTAAGAGATGTTATTGTTGAAAATATAACAATCTAGATTTCCTCCAAATATTTTTCCGAAATTCATAATGGTTAAGGAGATACGAAGAGTTCTTTGGAGGCAGTTTGTTAAAAAAAAAACCAATTTTTCTAGAATTGTAGAAAACGGCCAGATTTGGGAAATTTGTGCTAGATATTCATTCCTTCAATGGGTAAATGATTGTACTGATATTCTATTGATGAATATTAGTTGGGATTCAATCCTCATGTTATTTTCTAAAGAAACTATCATGTAAAAACCAATATAAAAGAGAGCTACGTAGGTGGGAAGGGGATGGCAGTTTGTATTTTGTAAATTGTATTTGAGTTGCAAAACAGGGAATTAGATCTTGATGTGCAAGGAAAGAGGAGCAACGCACTAGTGGGATGATCCATGGAGGGGACCATTGAAGCCAATTCTGCATTATTATATGAATCTGTAACAAGACTTTTGAAATGAATTTCCTTGGCATTAAATTCTAAATTCTGGTTTCTACTCTGAAATGAGTTTATTTGGCAATCACTTCTGAGTAATTTTTTTTCTCCATATTTTTCTGAAGATTGTGACTGAATTTCTGCAAGGGCAACGAGCTGAATGGTTGGGCCCACTAGCCAGTCCGTTGCCTCAAACCTCTTAACTTTCTTTTGTTGCATTTTAGTTTGCTTGTTGTGAGTGTGATCTTAGATAATTTCACAATTTCATTTCATAGCTCTTCTTTTAGTCATTTCATTTTCAATTTCATTCCAGAATCTTTATTTTACTGCTCTAGTTATTCAAGTTTAATATCAATGCTTTTGTATGTATTTTTATAAAGGTTGAACTAAAGTAAACAGTGAATGTTTTAACTGCATCTCTTATTTATTCTTACAAAGATTTACCCTGATCTCATTGTTGCATAACAAAGTTTATTTCCAGAATGTAATGGTGAAATAATTGTTGATTAAGAATTCTGGTTAACTTAACTTAACATGTATTCATGATTGCCTTTGAATATTATATGAGACGGATTCATGTACTTTTGCAGAAAAACATTTATTCCTGCACTTTTGTAGAAAAACATTTATTTCTACACTTTTGCAAGCATATGTTAGGATCAACATAAGGAAAGATTGTGAATCTTGTTGACAAAATGCTCACAGAATTCTTCATTATAATTAAATGCTGCATATATTACAAGGAATTATTTAATAAGATCAGGCCAAACAACACGAATTTATATTGGTTCTTATTGCATATTTCTCTAACAGTTAAAGTATTGAATTGTCTTTAAGAGAAGCAGTGCATTATTATCTTGATTTATCTTAAAGCATTCAATTATTTCCTTAGATTAGTTGGAATGAAGTTGTTGTGTGATTTCTATTTTAATTTCATGTTTGCAACATAGCAATAATGTTTTAAGAGGTTTCACATTCTTTATTTCTTGAATCATATTCTTTTGAATGGGGCCTACGTTCCCTTGTCCCCTGGACAACTAAGAAAGACTTACTGCAGGAGTTAACTCGACCCAGAAGAGGAGCTAGAAGTAGATTCCCAGAGAGTGTTTACTTTTCTTTGAAGAGTCTTGTTTATTTTTCTTGAATGATGCTCCTTTTGAATTTCTTGCAAGAGCTTGGTTTTTATTTAATAGATCCCTGAGGTCATATTCTGGCATATATTGTGCTACACATCTAAGTTTACTTACCCCGATTAAAAAATTAAATGTTGGTGTAAATATTGCATTTATACCACCCGACAACAAACATGAAGGTGAAGGACGCGACGATCAAGGACATCTGTTAACAAACCTATCACACCATTATATTCGGCCTATTTATTGGTGTCAAATTTGATGCAGACATCATTGGAGCAGACTAACAAATGCAAAGGGTTAAAAATGGCCCAAGGTGTCGAGGCTAGATTCTTGGAGAAGCGAATTTCACCATTGGAATAACAGATATAAGGTGTGGATGATGGATCCATCTGAAAGACATAAGATGACAATGAATAATATGGTAGGGGATGCAATCTACCTAAATGCAAGAAAAAGAAAAGTATACATGCATTTCAATGCGAAATTCTATGGGTAAAATTTCTTGAGGTAGAGTGCACTGCGAGGGTTAGGAAGGATTTCTCCTTTGGAACCCTCTAAAATGTATGCCCCTTTTCCCAAACACTTAAAAATGATGTAAGGTCCTAGACATAATGGTTCAAAATTCCCATGCCCTAGGACATCATGATCTTGGTCATAAACGAGAACAGGGTCACATTCATGGAAGGTATGAGGGTGGGATTTGTGGTCATATTGAGCTTTGGTGCATTTTTAGGCCACTTCAATGGTTTGCAATGCAACATGGTGGTCTTCATTGGCATGCTAAAGCATGATAATTCATTGTTCTAGAGGTTTGGTGTCTGGGAGGAGTTCAACAACAAGGTGGAGGGAGGGGATTTCACACTCGATTAATAAGAATGCCTCCTCTCCAAAAACGAGGTGGAAAAGAGTGAACCTATTGGTGATTTTGACAGAGGTTATATAGGCCCACAAAGTAGGGAAGAGCATAAGAGGCCAGTTGGTATTTTGTTTGTTCATCATCCATTAAAGCATGGTTTTGAGGATTTTGTTGACAGCTTCAACTTGGTCATTTCCTTAGGGATAGTAAGATGATGAATATTGGTTTTCAAATCCCAACAGAGAGGGTAGCCCACACCATATCCCATCTTCAAAGTGTCATCCATGGTTGGAGACCAATTGTTTCGGAACCCAAAATTGAGTGATAACATGGTTAAAGAAAAAGAGGGTTGCAGTAGATGCAATGTTATTGAACGTTGGCATGGCTTCAACCCATTTTTTGAAATAGTCAATGACCACGATAATATACTTATGGTTATTAGAATATGGAGGTTGACACTCCATAAAGTCAATATCCCATTTACAGATTGGACTAGCAGCGATGATAAGATGGAGGGTAGCAAGTGGAGCTCATGCCTTAGGGGAGAATAACTAGAAATTGGTACAATGTTTGACTGCCTCAATTCAATCGCTAAAGGGAGAAGGCCAAAAATAACTAGGGCATATTATTCTCTGGGTAGTGGAAATTCAGGAGAGGTGACCACAACAAGCACCACCATGGTAGGCATTGAGCAATTTCTCATCTTCAACATGGGTGAGACAACGATGGAGGACAATATCGACATCATGATGTTAAATATCATCACTAATGAGGAGGTAGCGAGGGGATTGATGTTAAATATGTTATTCATCATCATGAGTGAGATGGGGGGTGAATTTATGGGTTCATAGATAGGTAAGGATGTCTCCATACCAAGGATCATATGAGGTAAAGGTGAACAAGTGCTCATCTAGAAGATCATCATTTACTGGCGGATCATGCACACTGGTGGGAAATTTGGAAATGAATTCAGAAAGGGATAAACCTTTTTGACTCTTGCGTGTGACAAAATAAAGATAAAATTCTTAAAGAATAATGATCCAAGGGGCATACTTCCCATTAATGATTCGTCAAATTAATAGGAAGGCCATGGGGTTGGAATTGGTCATAACTTTGGTGGTACGCATAAGGATATAATGATGAAGCTTTTGAAGGATATAATGACATATTTAGTTATATCCAAAGAATCCACCCATAAAGGAAAGAACCTCATGCCCCACACACTCATTAATGATTTGGTATATGAATGGTGTGGGAAATTTGTCTTTGGGACAAGCGATATTCAGATCACAAAATTCCATGCAAACATGAATGGTGCCTTATTTCTTAAGAATGGGAACAATATTCGACACCCATGTGGTGTATTTGATAGGATAGATATGTTGGCTTGAGGGGGCTTGGACCCAGGTTCAAAGTTAGTTGCAATAACTAACAAAACTCTACATTACCAACCCTTTTAGAAACAACCTACTTAGCGCAGGTTAGAGTGTCACCTGAGGCAGTATTGGGGGATGTTAGAACCATATTTTGCATCCAGAAGGCTATGTGATGTGGGGGTAAGATGTTTCTTTAGTTTAAGGCTTCATCTGACCTTCGCGAACCCTTATCCTCAAAATCCCCAAACTTAAAGAATTTTCTAATTAAACAAATTTATGAGCTTTGCCTAAGGGTCTAATCATGCATAAAATAACATATAACAATAGATCCAAATATTCACAGTGTAATTAAGACAATCTTAGAAATAAATGAAATTCAACTGAGCATAAATACAAAAAACATATAAGTATACAGTCCAGACACAGAATTGCTTCAAATACTCTCTATTATTCCAAATCTTTAATACATATACTTTTCAGACCCTTCGCACATATCTGTTGGGACCCACGTACTCAGTTGTGGACTTACAAAGGTATCCTCGTACACAGTAGCATGAGCCTTCCCCTTCGCTCGAATGCAGAAAATAACAATTCATACTTTAAGAATCAATCATAACATTGAACTAACTTCTATACCTAATGACTCCTCGATGAATCCCTTTTATAGTGTTTACATTACATTACCATGCTTTGTGAACCATGGGTAGAGTTTAATACAACTCATCCCTTTACAAAAAAGGGGTTTTGACTTTCCTAAAAGCCCCTTTGACTCTTAAGAACCTGCGCTACTTGCACTCTACTTCTCAAAATGCGGAGACTTTACAATATCTTATCAAAATTTGACTTAAGACTTAGCAAAACTTAACCCTAGGGGACCCTGTCCCAACAATCCCCCAACACAAATATGTGACTCGTCCTGAGTCACTCTAATGGTATGTCCTCAATGCGTTATTTGGGGTTGTTGAGTTATGACTTCCAGGCTTAAAGTTTTGTTGTACACTATGCGGCAGCCTCTCGAACCTCTTCAACCAACTTATCTATAGTTTCCCCTGCGTCTACTAAGCCCATCATCCTCTATGTCTGTGGGAAATTCCCATGTTCATTACCAAATTGGGGTCTACTACGACTTTTTCTACTTCGTAGTTGATGTTGCTGAGGCAATAGGCTACTTTCTAGGGGATCTTGGTAGCTTAGTATGGATAGGTGGTGCAAAATTCATGATATATCCAAGCTCTCTCTGCAATAATTCCTTCTCCATCTCTACCCAATTCCACTTAGACATATAACAATTCTCTTGGTTCACACTTAGGCGCAAAATCACAAAATAAGATCTCTGAAAGTAAAGTGTCTGAATGTGGAGCAGGGTGCCATATTTATAGCCTTTTTCAAATTCAAACCACTTGATTCCCTCTAGATCTCCTTCATTAATGGGTTTTTGGTGGCATATTTTCATAGATATGCTCCTTAAATGCATTTCCCCCACTCCTTTTAACAACAAAATCATTGTCAAAAAAACTATAGTTGTTCTAATGGTCACTTTTTGGGTAGATTGCTTCGCTTTAGGGCTTGAAAGACAAACCCTCTATTCTGTCCTTCAATACCTCTGGAAAAGGATATGATTGACTTTTGCGTAGCCCTAACCTACTGCTAAGGTACTTTCGCACTGCTATGGCAGCATGCCGTGCAAGTTCCCCAATTAATCTAAGTGACTTGCTTATCTTATCAAATATTTAAAGTTAATACCACGTAAATAGATATTTGTAAATGCATTCAATTATTCAATGTAATTGCAATCATTCATGCATCACATAAGAATAATAAAGGAAATTCATACATGAAACATCCAAATGCATCAACAGATCCAAGACACAGAAATTGCAGAATATCTCTCTTTATTAATATCTTTCAACGGTTTACAAACTCTATCCACCCTATACACACAGCTACAGGGGTCCGCGCACTCAGTTATGACTTCTACCCTAGGCCTCTACGCACTCAGTCGTAGAGCCTCTACCTACGCTACCACCCAAGACTTAGACTTCTTGCTACAAAGCTATGACTCCATTACATCGTGTGTCTCTATCTGTCTCTCTAACTACTTAGAGCTTAGCTCTTCTTATACAATCCCATGGTCCGTGGACCATGGGTAGATCTCTTACAGTCGACTTTACTTTACAAAACTAAGGATGTACTACCCTTTTTGACACATAACACCTTCGCGCTCCATGACCAAAAAATGTGGAGTCTTTACAATTATATTACAAAATTTGACTTAATCATGGGATTTTAGCCCCAAAACTACCCTTGGGGGATCCCGCTCCCAACAGGCCCCCAACAAAACCATCGTGGCTCGCCCTTGAGTCACTCGGTAACCACAAATATCTTTGCATGAAGCCCATCCAACTCAATCCAGATGACCACTACCTCAGTCGTGCACTGAGCTGCTGCTTGCTTCACATCCGCCATTGTCTTCTCAGTTACTGCTCTTGTGTTGTCAGCCTAAAGCTTTTGTTGTGTTGCTTGCAAAGTATTAAGCTTGCCTTCAATATTTCCTGTGACTATGTAAGCTTCCTCTAGCCAATGCTTTAGTCATGCCTTCAGCACTGCTTCCTTATGCAGTGTTGCGTCCACCTATTCCTTTAGTTGCTTGGCCTCCTATAGCTTGGCTAGCCTTTGTGTCAGCGTGACGGTTCACACTATTCCCTTAACCTCATCATAGCATTGTTGTAGCTCACACGCTTCTGTCTCTAGCCTCTATATATCTGGGTCCTCCTGCAAGCTTCTCAGAACCTCAAATGATTACTCGAACATCTGTGTGCAGTCTGCTACTAGACTCTTCACTGTCGTGACTACTTCTGTGATAGCAACCTCCTGCTGTTGCTTCACCTCTAGTAGTGTTGAAGGCTAGGCCCTCAAGTGAAGCTCTGTAATCTACAGGTTCAACTCCAACTGAACTCACACCATTTCTGTCTGAGTGTTGTGCACCCTTGTGGCCAACATGCAGATGCAGACCTCGACTGGCTCCTCCTCTAGAATTTCCAACTATGGGACCATTATGCATGACTCCTCCACGACCTGCATAATCTTCTTACTCTGATTGGTCATCTCAGCCTCAGCAGTGATGGCAGTATTTCTCTGTAGATCCATCTACTTGTTGTTTATCCTTTGTTCACTGATCACCTAGAGGCCGTGGTGCTCTCGAGCCCTCAGTGCTGCAATTACGCCATCCTGCAAGAAGTGGAGTGATTCATGCGGAAGCATTGCCAGGTTTATCCCAACTCTTTTCAAGGTGCTGACAGTGGGCCTGTCAACCTCATTTTCTGTGGCCAGTGCTCCATCTAGAAGCACTATTGCACTGGAAGTCTTCGTGCACAGCATATCGATAGCCTCTGAAGTGTCAATAGCCAATTTGGTAGACACCATACCAGCCTGTGACACGTGGGTCTGCAACTCTTGCAACCTAGTTTAGATGGCCCCTAGGATGATCTGCCACTGTTGCTCAAATTGTTGCAGGGCCTCTATGGTGACATCTCTGATGGTGTCACTGATATCATGTAAGTCACCCTCTATCAATGTGATAGGGTCTAGTGAGGTCTTGATCGCCTTAGTTTTCTTTTTGGACCCTCCCTACTCTAGCTTTCTTAGGTGCTTAATGCTGGCAGATGTCTCCTAAGGGTCTGCGCTGTGTTGTTCTGTGTCTTCCTCTTCAGTCTCAAGCGAAGGCGACTGTGTGCCTTTGTCAGAACCCCACTCTATGCCACCTATCTATTTTCCTGCTTGTTCCACCTGGGCCTTTTTAGTGGCCTCCTTTTTCCTCTTCTGGACCAGTTGTGCTATCTTCATCTTAGCCTCCTCCTTCTTCTTCTGTGCAGTAGAGTTGCTTCTACCCACTGCCAAGTCCGTGGTAGTGTGCCACTCTGCTGGCCATTGATCAAGCACCACATCAATCGCATCATTTGTGGCCAGATACGGCAAGTCGTACCACTTTTGTGTAGGGTCCTTCTGCACCCTGATTGATACTCGATGGAAATCAGCTTTGAACTCAGTATTATAGAAATTTAACCTGTAGAACAAACCGATATATGAAATGTCCTAAAGCATAATACTTGTTCTACTTCTACAAAAAATTAAGCGGAAGCATAATCGAATTCATGAGCAACATCAAGTAGAAACATGCATAACTGATCAAGATAAATAATCACACATAATACAAGATATATCCAGGGGAAAGCACCAGCATAAAACCCCAAACATGTATTATCAATCAAGTGGAAATGCTCTTCACAATACAAAAGAATTAGCTCTCAAGCTATCCAATTCTCAATGAACTATGAAGATATGAGGATATGAAGATGTGTCTCATGAACCACCCAAGCCCTATTTATATAGGCTTTCCCTATGGTCCTTACATAGTTTGCTTAGGAAATAATAGCAAAAGCACATGCTATTAATTCCAAC
>APFE031019770.1:4693-35736 GCA_000404065.3 Pinus taeda
AGAAACGACAGTTCGACTATGCTACTTTTTTGCAAAAGAGAACTGAAAATGGCGCACAATACATAAAAACACTTACATTTCTTTGCATTATGGAGGCAGAATAATGTAAGAGAAGGGGGTTTTCATAGAGATATACTGACTACAGACAGCAAAACTCATGAATAGGACTGAAAACAGTGAGGAAAAAACCAAAGTCTGAAGGTAAAGTTAACCTTCCCTGACCATCGCACTTGTCACACTGTGAATTCAGTATGCAACGCACCTACTGCACTCAGGAAGTGCGATGCATACAGACTGCCTTGAAGGAAGGGTGCGATGGTACCAGTGCGAGACTTTGCATGAGTTTTTACTCACAATTTGCAATTCAGTTCAGGGATTTAGGCCGAGTAAGTGATGTTCAGTATATGTAAATCACAGGGGTAGATCTAAGGAGGTTACTAGAGCCACCACTTAGGCAATTAGACTATTTGTAGATTGATTATTTAATTCATAAACAAAACCTAGAGATAGACTGAAGCAGCATTGATCTACTTTGCATTTGTATGACAAATGCAGTTCGAAGGCTAGCTGGCTTGGCTTCAGGCTCCGTCTGTAAGTTTATAAAAGAAACAAAGATAGGCTAACAAATAATCTAGTTGCTCCCCAGTGGAGTCGCCATTTTGTTACCAGGAATAGTGTCCATTTGAATGCTGCTATTCCCACTAAGACTGGTAGCTATCTTAGAAACAAACAAGTAAAGTATATTTTCGCTTTCCTTTATGAATATAGATAGGAGTGGAACAAAGGAGACCAACCTTAGTCTTGTGCTTGATTTCCTCTCCTTCCTGATAGAGCTTTGCAGCTTCTTCTTCATCTTCCCAGCTTCAAAGAGCACCTATGTTATCACAGCAACATGCTACTATCGAAGAACAAAGATCTATATTCATAAATAACACAGGACTAGATGTGTGTTAACCATACAAATGCATATATAAGTAAACATACAAGAATATTGAGGAAAACTTTAATAGCTTTATTAAAATGAAAAGTAGCAAGAGGATTACAACCATATGTTCTAACCTAGAAAGTAAGCTAGAAAGTGACCATAAAAGTCATTGTTCATGATTTGAAAACAGAAAAATGGCCAAATGGAGTAGGGGGGCGGTATTTAAGACAAAATTTATGGGCGATATCCTTGAAAATCTGCCACCAATCTAGCATTAATGAACCAATTTTGGAGGGAATGGTCTGATTTGAATTCAAAATGGTCTATAAATTACATGTGGCTACACAACGAAGAACACTTGGCATTTTGAACTTTGAGTTGTTGAGCTGTCAGACGTGTATGAACTGTGAATTCTTTGAAGCTCTGATAGCGAGTTCAACGTTTGAGAAATAACCAAAGGGGACCCAAGAACTGTTGGATAGTGTCATGTCAACACTGGAAGAAACCGTACATATTGGGGAAGCAATGGCAGCCAAAGGAGTTGTGCTAGAGGTTGCTATGGAAGTAGAGGGAATTGCTCCGGAGGTTGCAAAGATACCCAAGTCACCACAAATGCCTAGACCAAGGCTTACCTAGACCCAGGAAGGTGCGAAAGGCAAGAAAGGAAAGCAGGCCATGACATTGTTGAGTCATAGCATGGGTAGAGGCTTTGCAGCTAAGTGTGCAGAGGCATAGGGTGGAAGTCCATAGCTAAGTGCGTGGACCCCTGCAACTGTGTGCATAGGGTAGATAGAGTCTGTATTGAACTTGTGATATCAATAAAGAGAATTATTCTGCAATCATTGTGTATTTTGTCTCTGTTTAATGCATCTAATTATATTATGTTACGATTTGGGTTTACATTATAATGCCTATTTGATGTGAGAATGTATTTGATTATATATGTTAATTGAACACAAGCAAGAGTAAGGATTATGTGAAGGTAACTATAAATGCATGGTAGATTAGGTTACACTTAAGATAACTAGGGAACTTATATAGTAACGCAGTCACAGAGGCACGTAAGTGCCTGGACCTTGGGGTTAGGGCTACATAAAGATCAGTCAAGTACCTTCATGGAGGTACTGAACAACGGAAGAGAAGGGAAATTGATAAGCCCTAAAGGCTTATCGATCTACACGAAGGTAGGATCAAGAAGTATAGTCTGACATCACGACAATCTAAGGGTGCGGAAACTTGGTTCTTACATCCCCCCATACTACTTCAGGTGAGACTTTGGTCTACACTCCATGGGCTGATGCCGAAAGGGGTAGTAGTGTAGGAATTGTCTTGGCAGACTAATGTTGAACTTGGGTGAGGGCCCATCAGGCCACTAATCATCAAAAATTAGTTCACAACCTTTGACTGCATTCTCCAGAGTAGTAATGTGCTCCTTGATGGCTATGCCACACTGCGCCTTGAACTCTAGTGGAGTACACAACTGTAGTTTTAGTTGTAGTTCTGATATCTTCATCTGGAACTCAACAGCGAGTCTACCTATTTCATCTTTTGATTCATGCACTATAGCAGCCAATGGCCTAATCTTTGCCATTGTTGTTGCATCCTCTGGAATATGTAACTATGGCACTGAATTACACACCTATGTAATTGTTTCTTCCAGGATCCGTCTTTGCATTGCTAGCTCTTCATTTTCTTTCAAAGCTTGAGCCTTCTCAACGAATATCTATTCATTTTTCAACTTAACCTTTTTGATCAACGATAATTCGCACTACACTCAGATTCGAAGCTCATCTGAGACCCCATGATGAAGTGCATCGAGGGTATGAAGTGGCAGCGTAGCTAAGTTCATCCCCATACCTTTAATATTTCCCAGTTGAGTGTGGTCTTCCTTTGATTCTGCACAGACTATACCTTCTGGTAAGGAAATTACTCTGAGGTCCAGAGTCCTTTATGTCTCCAAAATTCTTTTGCTCGCTTGAGCCTTGCTTGTTTTTCCAACGCTTCCTAAATTCTACCTATCTGGATTTTCAACTCCTACAGATCCTTCTCGACCCTACTTAGTGTCTACATGTATTGTTTCTCAAACTATTGCCACAATTTTATTGTTGTATCATAGAACTTTTTCCCAATCTCATCCAATTCACCCTCAGTGAGGATCATGGGGTCCACATGTGTCTCTTTATCTGAATTTTTCTTTCTTTCTAGACCAGAGGTTGTTTCCTTCGTCCACTTATTCAATGTGAAGGGAGTGCTTTGCTCATCCCCTCCATTTCCACCCTACTCAGATAGTTCCTGTTCCTCAACATGCTAGGAATCCAATGCTTCGACGTCCACTGTGTCCTATTTTCTAGTGTGCTCTTCCTCAACACAATCTTTATGAGTGCTCTTTTTCAATAGTTTTCTTAGAAACAACTTCTTTCTTCCTCTACTCGTCCAATACCCACATCGCTTCCTATGCTACTTCTTCTCATTTCTACAGAGATATCATATGTGCAACAATGTTGTCTCAGCCATGACTGGTACCTGTGCCAACATCCGTGGGTTTTCGCCACTCTGCTGGCCAACTCCCCACAATTTCCTGCACATCTGTCTCTGAAACTAGATTTGGCAATTTATGCCAGATCTTCTTAGGGTCTCACCTTGCCTGGATAGGGATATTATGAAAGTTGGCCTTAATCTTCGAGGAGGCCCTTAACTACTCGAATAAGGTTGGAGACAACCTTGACCACTGACTTATTACTATGCGGAGGTCCATTTCTACCGACATCAAAAATACCTTTGATTTCATGATCCTCTCTAGATCGTTCAATGCCCACAGCGAAGAAAAATTTGTTGCCTTCAGTAATTCTTCTTCTTGCAGAGGAAACTGACTATCCTTCAGCATTTTCCATGCTACTAGTAAACTTAGCAACATGAGTGAGGCATAGTGAAATGCCTTGTTGTCCTACTATGCTTCGTGGAAGTTTTCTAAGAATTATTTACACAGGTACTGGATCCAGTTCTACTGTACCCCTTTCACACATTGTGCAGCCAATGAAACGACTGGCACCAGAGCCTTGTCCGCACGACATTTATTCATGATCTTCCCGGCTAAGATTTGAGCGACAAATTGAACTGCTTGGTCTTGAATTGAGAAGATAGAATATCCACCCGACTTCTTGATCAGACCAAGTTCAGTTTTCATTCTATCCACCAGCTCCTTTTCTTTTCTTTTTCCTCCAAATTCCTTGGCTAGGTCTGCCCCTTTATAGCGAAACTTCGTAATTATATGGATAAGCATATCAGTTATAAGAAAGGGTTAGCCTAGACATAAGCACACATCATTCACCAATATGAGAAGCTGGAGCACACATACAGTGTTGATAATCAACTAGTGGAAGTGTGGCATGGAAAGCATATGCAGTAATCCAGTCTACTCGATGTCTTTGACCCATTTCACGGGTTCTGGCCTTGTGAACCCAATTTATTCATAATAAATCTTGGTCATTTATTTATTGGTGGCCAAGTGAGAGAATTTATAATGGTTAATGAGATCCTAATCCTCCATCTTCAACATCGGGAGCGCACCTTCAAAAACTATTTCTTTTGGTAACACATGCATAAAGACCATGAATTTTCCTGAATCTGGGTCCTTGGTCACCTTTGGTTTCCCTTTTTGTGGAGGGATATATGGCAGGAGTCCAGTGATAGGCTCACCCTCCTCAGCATCCAACTCATCAACTCCATAACAAAGTTCCTCTGCCTCGAAGTCCACTGGTTCCTTTGGCTGCCTTTCCTTGTCCTTCATTTTTTCTATCGAACCTCTTGGTTCTTGTGGTTTTTTGGGGCCTGACCTAGGTTCAGAGTTAATTAGCCAAACAAATCCCTCTACTATTGGCCCTTTCGGCAATATTCCACGGAGCGTAGACTAAGGTCTTACCCGAAGTAGTATAGGAGGGTGTTGGAACTAGGCTTCCACATGCTTGAGATGTATGAGAGGTTCGACTAGCCCAACTGTTCATCCCTGTGCACAGCTCACTTCACGCACTTCCCTGTTCCTCATGCCTTGATATCCTACCTTCACGTAGCCTTAACCAGGGGCTACAGAGCTTCCGCTCCGCTAGAGCAGTGCTCTGCGCTATCTCCCGAGATCTTACTTATACTAGTTAATTACCTTTGCGTACTTGGATGTAATACGTTATATTTAGTTACACAAAACATTCATATGAGTTCGCATAGCAAATAAACAATATACTTGCAAATTATACCCAATCATACATTAAAACAGGAAAAGACACATAGAAATATGGTAAACTTCTCTTTATTGGTTCTTCCAATGGTTACAGAGTTGACCTGCCCCTACACACTTAGCTATGGACTATTAGGCCTGTGTGCACTCAGCTATAGAGACTTCTCCTACCCTACAAGCCAAAGACACATTGTACACTTCAACTTATCATGCTTCTCTTCTATTATTTATTCTCTACACTTAGAGCCTTGTTGTTTTTATAAAATCCCGTGGTCTGTAGACAATGGGTAGGTCTATCCAGCCGCCACTACATTACAAAAACTACGGCGGACAACCCTGTGTCTCTATTATGATATCACACTCTGTGCCAATAATTCGTGGAGCTTTGACAAAAGGATTTGGTCAAAACTTGGGCTATAAGCCCCAAAACATGCCTCAGGGGGATTCCATGCCCAATAGGCCCCCAAAAAAACATCATGACTCACCCTCAAGTCACTCTATCGGTGTGGAGATCTTCATGCAAAGTCCTTCCAACTCTGCTCAAACTGCTGCAAGGTCGGTAGCACACTCGACTACTGCCTGTTGGATCTATTATATGCGTTGTTCCCAGACCTCGATGTCGGAATTGCTTCTCTGCACCTGTGCATGTATCCCCTACATTTATGCGAGCTCGCCTTCAATTTCTACTGTGATGGTGAAGGCCTCATCAATCTAGGGCTGAATGCATGCATATAGGACTGCTTCCTTGTCTCATGCCACATCCACCTGTTCTTTCAGCGCTTTGGCCAATTGCATCTGTACAAGCCTCTGAGTGAGGGCCACTATCTGCGCAGTTCCTTTGACGTTGTCATACTGTTGTTCGAGTTCTCATGCCTCTGTCTCTAAGCGGTAGATGTTGGGGTCCTCATACAGACTCGTGAGGACCTCAAATGACTCTTCCAACATGTTGGTGCAGTCTCGTACTGCACTACCAATCTCATCCAGTCCCGCTGTAATAGCGCTGGCACACTGTTCTCTGACTTTTGTAGGGGTGGATGGTTGCGCCTTTAACAACAACTCGACAATCTGAAGGTTCAACTCCAGTTGACCCTTTGTCATTTCCTCCTACGCCTCATGCACCCCTGCTATGAGCATGTGGATGTGTGCCTCTACTAGTGTCTCTTCTGGGATGGCCATCTCAGGGACACTTTGACAAGCTTCATCTAGTGCCTATACCAGCTGTTAATTCTGTGACACCTCTTCGTCGCACTGTAAGCTCAACTGTTCCATGCTGATTATATGCTCGCCGAGGACTTGTAGTGTGCAACTCTCCCTAGCTCGCAGTTCTGCAGTTATCCCAACCTGTAGAACGTATAAGGTCTCCCACGGGAGTGTAGCTATGTTGCTGACAACACCCTTCGACTCACTAATCGTAGGCCTGTCGGCCTCATTTGGTGTCACTAGTGCCCCTTCTGGTAGCACTATGGTATTTGTCACTCAAGCACGCAACATCTCTTTTGCTACCATTGTTTCGACTGTGAAGCTAGTCGAAAGGGTACCAGCCTGAAGAGTGCACACCTGCAACTCTTATAGTTGTGCTTCGAGGGCCTTCGACATAATTTGGTTCTCTTGCAGAAAATTTTGGAGGGCCTCAGAGGTGACATCGCATACTGTCTCACTGATGTCGTGGAGATCACCCTCGATTAGGGTGATCGGGTTAGTAGACAACTTGGATGCCTTAACCTTCTTGCGTGGCCCTGTCCGCTCGATCGGGTGCTAGCACTTCAACTGTGTGGATGTAGTTTGTGGGTCCACACCTCCCTATTCTTCCCCTGCTTCCTTCCCATGCAAAGGTGATTTTTGGCCCTCATGCACCTTCACGGCTACCCCCTGCATTGTTGCTGCTACTGTGGCCTTGTCTTGTTCAGTTGTTGTTTGTGCAACATCCCACGCCTCCTACACTTCTGTTGTCACTTCCTCCTTCCTTCATTTTTCCACCAACTGCGCCATGTGCAGTTCGGCCTTTTCTTTCCTCCTATGCACTACCAACTTCTCTATTTCCACAATCTCTGGAGCATGCCACTCCGACAGCCATCTCTCCAGTACATTGAATATTACATAATCCGTGGCTACAAAGGGTAGCTCTCTCCATTGCTTGGCCAGGTCCATGCACGCTCTAATGTATATGTTGTGGATGTCTACTTTAAACTATGCAAAACTCTGTAGGCTGTTTTAGATAGTGGGTGACAACTACGGCCTACGGTTGATCCCTATTCTGAGGTTCATCTCCATGAAGACCTAAAATATCTTACTATCACAGATTCTATTTTCATCCTTTGTGGCCTCCGACAGATCCCTGTCGATTATGGGGAATTGACTATCCTCTGGAAATTCCCCAGCCATGAGCACTATGGACAACAGAAGCCATGCATAGTGGAATGTTTTTCCTTGTTCCTAGGTGTTGTAGAAATTTTCCAAGAACTCCTTGTATAGGAACTTAGACTAGTCAAACTGGACCCCCTCTGCACACTACTCAGCCAATGCTACCACTGGCATGGGTACCTCGTCCATGCGACACTTGTGCATAACCTTGTCGGCCAGTATTTGGGTTGCCACTTTCACTGCTTTGTCATTGATACTGGATATGACGTAGCTCCTTTTCTTCTTTACTAGCCTATACTTCTTCTTCATGGCCTCCATGATGGCCAAGTCATTGCTCTTCCCCTCTGAGATGCCTTCGAGGTCCTCTCCTTTGTGTGGTAGCCAGGTAATGTGGTGAATCAAGTATTCCATGATGGGGATGGGCTCCTCCACCCATAAACACCCACCACGCACCAAGCAGAGTAGCTTCCTGATGACAAAAATTGTTATTGGGACACGGTGGAAATGTGACACCTAGAATAGGTTAAGTAGCCCTGCCTTTTCCACTCCACGTAACCACTTTCGCAACTCTAATTCTATAACCCCCACCATAGTGTTCTACTTAGGCTTCATGAGGTGCGGAGTCTCAAGATGAGGGAACTTCTCATGGTCAACAAGGTCCCAATCTTCAAATTTTAAGCTTGGCACCCATCCCAGGTGCGTGCCCTCAAAAATGATGTTGTCTGGGAGGAGTGGGGTTTGGAGTGAGCTCTTGGTCTTGTTGTTATAGCTCTAAACCTCACTTTTGATGTTTCTGATGCTGCACTCATGGCCTAGGGCAACCCTTCCTTCTAGACCTAGTCCAAAAAGTTAAAAAACAATGTTTTAATCCATATACGCAACATTGCCCTGAGCTAAACACATGTGTATGCAGGTTTGTGTATACCCAACCCGCGTATATGTCTTTAAACACTTAAAAAAATTAAATCTCCTTAATTTTGGGTGGAGATCACGGGTTTTACCTGTTGATTACCTATTAGTGCCCGTGGCCCAAATGTTCCCAACGAATTCCCAACTAAAAAACTACCTTGGGAGAAGTATAAAAAGGCTTCAATGGGAAGGCCTAAAGGAGGAGAGAAGAGAGAGAAAGATCACTCTGCTGAGATTATCCTTGACCAGGTCTGAAGATCCTAGTGCTTCCAGCACTTCCCCCATTTACAGGAAACCCTTGTTTCCTTGTGTGATGTTGTGTTTCTACTACTTGAGATATCATGGAGTAAGTCATGGAAGGAGTTTGTTGAAGGCTTGAGACTGGATGAAACTGGAGGACGATTCCACTTGGAGCCTGCAAAAGGATGACTCAGGTGAAGTTATTCCTTTCTGTACATTAGTTATCTATAATAAAAGAAACACTTGTCTTTGTTCCTTATATAAATCTTCTTCATGTTTATGATATCAATATTATGATTCACATATGAATGGTTCTTTTAATTGTATAACTAACTACCTTTCAATATGCTATGAAGATTATTTCATTATGATGCTTGGTCCATATACTGCTGTACTTTCTTGAATTGATTTTTTTACAGGTTGAAGGAGCAAAGGGAACTCCAAGAGGGTTTGGACCCTGGTTGGATCTTCCCAAATGAAGGACCCCCAGGTACGCCTCTCATCATAGAGTTTGTTTATATTAGCATCATGGCTGTGTGGAAGGTGTGTTTCTCTTTGTAGATAACCTCTAATCTGCTAGGGTATCAACCCAAGACCCTAGGGGAATTTATCCCTTAACAGAATTGGTGACTCCACTCGGGATCGAACCTAGAATCTCCAGTTTCACAGACAAGCAGATCCTTGGGAACTTTAGGCTTCCGTTTCTGTAGTGGGACATAGGCGGGCATCTTTGTTGGAAGGTGCGCAGGCTCAGTTTCCTCATCCATGCATTCATCCTCGTCTTCTTTGATGATAAGGTCGTCTAGGTCTTCTTCTTCCTCATTGGTTTATATTGTAATGTCTTTCCCCTTCTCCTTCATCGACAACTTGGTGCACAGTGGTTTCCGCAAGGACACATGTACAGGAAGCATCACTTGTTTTTCCTTCTTTGGTCTTGGTGTGCACGATGATTTTGAGATTTCTGCCACAATCCTGATACCTTCCAAAGCATCCCCCATATTCAAGGCCTGCACGGCTTGTTCAAAGGTCATTTATGTTATTTCCATAACTTCCTTAGCTACTGCCATCATGTTCGTTCAGAAATCTATCACTCACAAAGTCAGGGGCTCAATCAACGCTTGGCACAAAACAAATAGGGCTCTGCTCAATAGCTTAATTCTCAAATGACCAATTGTTGTTTTTTGGGTAGCCCTTCGTAATTATAACACTTTTTGAATTTGAATTCGACTGTTCCCCCCAAATATAGTTCATTAATTCTCCCTTGGCAACAAATTTTCCCAAATCTTGCCCATAAATCACGTCTTAAATGCCTGCCACCCAGTCCATTTGGTCTCAAGTTGAGCATCCCATCATGAATAGTGACTTCAACGGCCAGTTTCTGAGCAACCCGCGTGGAATTGATGCACCCCATGCGTGGTCGTGGACCTTGTGACTCTTTACTTCTACTCGGAGCTCCAACATTGCGCACCTCTCAGGTAGAATAGTTTATAGTCTCGTGCTTCCTTTCAACTGCCTGGACTGCTAAGACTGTACCTCCCTCGACTATTCAGGTGGTCGCACCACCTGTATAGAGTTTCCTCCTGTCATCCACTACTTTTCCTGGAAAATACCCACCTTTTATTGTTACGGGCGGCATTGTGCACTTTATCATCTGCAACGCGTTACCCTCATTGATTCACTTAATAATGTGCGGTCCAAGCCAATGCATTAGACTGATCAATTTGTGGTGATAGTCCTCAAACTTTTCAATGTGATTGTGCGCATCCTATCTTATCACCCTAGCCTTTTTGTCCAAAAAAACTTCCTTTATCTAGTACTCCAGCTTCTTGACTTCCGCGTCTGCCAAAGTGCTTTTCTTTCTTAATTGCACCCTTTCTTTCTCAATTTCTTAGAGCCTAAATTTCCTTGTTGGATTTCTTCTTTCAAGGTTCTGTGAACCGTCGTATCTAGTGGTGCTATCATGCATGGTCTAAGATTTTCATCTATTATAGGGCTTGCAGCATTCGCTTTATACTCCAACCTTGGTGGTACTGGCCAGTCAGGTTTTTGCACGTGGTCCTATACACCCATAGAATTGCTGGTACACGCATGTCCCAGTTAGTCCACTTCACATTGTGGACCTTGTTCAACACTTCGCGTACTTTGTTAAAGGCTTTTGTGTGGATATCCTTCTACGCACTTGGTATTTCCATACAGCATGGTCCCAACTAGAGGGGTCGATCATGCCATTGTCTTGCCCACACTTGCTTACTGATCGTGTCTCCTACCATGAGGATTGTGTGTATCTATGCAAGTTTCATACTAGATGCCTGCATCCATATGGATAGGTGGGTGCATGGATCATTTTGTCCAACAATCTTTTCTATTAATTGCATTTGAGGCTTCCCAAACCACATGCACATCATTCTTCTATAGTCACGACAGTCCTCAAAACTTCCTTCGTGCGTACCCCACCACCTTGTCGCCATAGCTCACAATACCCATTTGTGAGCGTTGAAGCGCTGCTGTTTCGACACTTCTCTTTCAAATCTGTTTAGGAAGTCATCCACCTTGCTTAGCCCATCATACGTAGGAATATCTCTTACCTCTATTGCTACGCAGTGCAATTATCTCGTCATCATGTTACAGTTGAGCATGGTTACCTCATGTGACATGTTCTGCCATCATTCTATCTCCTCATTAGAATCTGATGTGCAGGAGCTTTCGCACTCCCATGAG
Organism: Pinus taeda; assembly: GCA_000404065.3. Classification (NCBI taxonomy): domain Eukaryota; kingdom Viridiplantae; phylum Streptophyta; class Pinopsida; order Pinales; family Pinaceae; genus Pinus; species Pinus taeda. The sequence continues at coordinate 16,075 of APFE031019770.1, forward strand.
ATTCGGCCATCCGCAGTTGGATTTACCTAGTCTTGCTCCTGCATGGTTATCTTGTAGATGCAGTCCAGATTGTCATCGTTGCTGTAGTCATGCACTGGCTCTATGTAGTGAAATCCTTCTATAGGGTCTAAGGGTACCACTATGCGCAGAGACCTTTTCTCAAAAATCATCTTGCACTTCTTCATATTTATCACTCCATCCATGTCAGTGGCCCAATTTATTCCCAATAGCACAGGGTAGAGATTGTTGACATCAACAATCTCTATCACTTTGAAATTTTCTAGCATGCTTTCTCCTTCGATATCTACTGTGATTCCCTGCAATCTCCCCATAGGTAGGATCTTTTGCTGGTTTGCCATTCACAGTTGGATAGGAGACCATTGTAGCGCATGCCTGCCCATGTGCTCCCATGTCTACTTTGGTAGGATGTTTGTGTCCAATCGTAGACCTAGAATCACTTGGTCCATCTCATATTCCCCAATATGCGCGATCAATATCATCTCCCTTCTTGTTCGCATCGTGTGCTTCCCGAGCTTCTGGACTACACGCGGTTCTCCTGGCGCGGTCCCAACACATCGAGTTATGAGTTCTTGCAGCCCCTTTACAACCTTGCTGTCATGCATAAGCTTTATGCATGTCTCCAAGAATGTAGAGAGCATCGATGGATCCATTTCTAGCTCCAGACTGTCCTTACTTCCCGAAGTGGAGGCATCAGCGAAGCTCCTCTTAGCTTCCATGAAGGTCTCCTTAACGTGCTCCAAATTGAATTCTGGTTCCTTCGTTTAAGCCTTACGAACCCAAGTACTTTCTTCAGGATGCTTGCCTTTGTCATCCCTTATTGTAATTCCACTCCAGAGAACGATATTTACATTAGGGTCTTCCTTGCGCGGCTCAGACCTCATCATTTGTAGGTTCTAAGTCGGTGGAGGTTGGAGTGATCCTTTATCATGCAACCTCGCGATTAGTGTGGGACAATCCTCCATCTCATGATCAAACAACATACAATACAAGCATGATGGTAATGTTGGATTCGTACAATCATAGGCATAATGCCCTGAACCTCTGCAATTGTAACATATCAGTTGTCCTCGACCTCTTCCTAGTCCCCCTCGACCTCGGCCTCGTCCATGCCCCTGAAATCAGGTGTGCGCCATTCCTATGTTTTGATCAAGGAGTCGTGTTTCGGCCTGAACTTTGTAGGTAGGAGTTCAATCCATCATCAGTGCATAACTTGTACAGGTGCGCTCATCATGTCCCACTAACCTATAGAAATTACAGAACAACTGTTGTGAATTCTATGTATACTTCTGTAATAGATGGCAGTTATTTGTAGCATGATTTCCTCCTATCTAACAAATCATGCACCATAGGGCAGGTGCTGCGCTTAGTCCTGCTTGTGCCTCTGGTCTTAAAGGAATTGGCCCTACTCCCACAAGGTAATTTGCGAACACTGGGCAGTGGTCCTTGTTGTGCCCCTGGCCCTTACACTTTATGCACCATACCTCATCATGCATCTCTGGGTGGGTTGTCCTGTCTTGTTTCAAACTTTTCATCTCAAGGCACAAGTTTTTCAACTGTGCATGAATCTGTTGAACTCCTAGGTTGGGATCCTGTGTCGGGGCCTTGTTCAATCTCATCGTGACCTCCAAGGCCTTGGCATAACTGGTTATCCTCTGTTGTGACAACACGTTCCATAGATGTGGCGTTAACGATGCTACAAACCATCCGTGATGTTTCCTATCTGTTAACGTCATGTTAGCTTCACGAATTGTGCACTTCAATCTTTGATCCAATTCCCAAGGGGTCTCACCTAGTAGCATTGTGATTTCCTTCAACCCAATAATCGATTCTTCCTTTGACTTTGGCCTCCTAAATTCTTTGTTTATCATAGCTTGGACATCCGTGATCCCCACATTTGGATTGTAATTGGAATGATTAATATACCAGGTCAGCGCACGATCCTGCAAAGCACTGACCAACATTGCCTTCTTTATATTATGATTTGTGACTCCCTCTGCTTCCCATACATCTTTTATCACGAACCAATACTGATCCGAACCTTCATTCCCTACTCCCTTGAACATTGGTAGCTTTATCACACTTGTCATACTGCTTCGCGATGGTGGCAGAGGTGGTCTGAGCGAAGACAGGGGTGAAGACAGTGAAACTGGTGGTGGTGTGGGTGGGGGTGGTATGCATGGAATTCTATGCCTTATCAGATTGATCACACTTCTTGGTGAGACCTTCATGAGCTCTTCTTCGCCCCCTCATAGAGGTGAAATCAAGGGGCTAGTTTCTAATTCCATGTCACCTTCATTTCTGTATATTCTCCCACTTCGCGTAGCCCCTCACATCAATTTATTCATTCTGCCTTGCTATAACTAACTGAAGTATCTACTAGGAATTCAGTGATGAATCCTCCTATGATTTGATCGAGCCAGTGATCGACAGTGACTGTGATCTTATCTTTTGATGCTTCTAGTCTTCCCACCAGTTCTGGAGTCAGAACAGGTCTGTTGAGTTTACACCTTCCTTGGTTATCTAATAGCTTCGTGATCCACTCGTATAACATAGTGGGGAAGGATGTGAAGAAAATTTCATGGATCTCTATATAAGTAGCAATCTAACCACTCTTCCTTTGATAGTCGCAAATTCCTATTTTCTTACGCCAAAAACTCGCGAATCTTTCTGTCCAACCAATATTCAATTCCTTTCTTTGTTGGATTCTAGTGATATGACATCAGACATCTCTATGCAGATCCCAATCCCAATAACAGAACCATTTGTTGGCTTGTTGGGGCCTGACCCAGGTTTAGAGTTAATTAGCCAAACAAATCCCTGTACTACTGGCCCTTTTGGTAACAGTTCGCGCAGTGCACACTGAGGTCTCACTTGAAGTAGTATGGGAGGGTGCTGGACCCAGGTTTCTACACCCTTGAGATGTCTAAGAGGTTTGAATGGTCCAACTGTTCATCCCTGCGTGTAGGTCACTTCGTGCACTTCCCTGTTCCTCACGCCCTTATATGCTACCTTTGCATAGCCCTAACCAGGGGCTGCAGAGCTTCTGTGCCACTAGAGCAACGCTCTGCGCTATTACCCGAGATATTACTTATACAAGTTAATTACCTTTGCATACTTGGATGTCTTACGTTATATTTAGTTACACAAAACATTCATATGAGTTTGCGCAACAAATAAACAGTATACTTAAAAATTATACCCAATCATACATTGAAATAGGAAAAGATACACAGAAATATAGTAAACTTCTATTTATTGATTCTTCCAATGGTTATAGACTCGAGCTACCCTATGCACTCAGCTTCAAGGGTCCACGCACTCAGCTACATACTACTAGGCCTCTGTGCACTCAGTTGTAGAGCCTTCTCCTACCCTACGACCCAAAGACACACTTTCCACTTCGACTTTACCACTCACACTTCTCATGCTTCTCTTCTATTATTTATTCTCTACAGTTAGAGCCTCTCTCTATTTATACAATCCCATGGTCCACAAAGCATGGGTAGATCTATCTAGTCGACACTACATTACAAAAGCTAGGGCGGACAACCCTGTGACTCTATTATGATTTCGCGCTCTGAGCCCACAATTCCTGAAGCTTTTACAAAAGGATTTGGTCAAAACTTGGGCTTTAAGCCCCAAAACATGCCTTGGGGGGATTCTATGACCAACAGTTCTTCCTTAGCGACTACCACACCGATACAAGTTTCTTTTGCGTCTCCTTAGTAGCTGATTTCTTTGGCCTAGGTGACCTTTACATCGTAGGAATTGTGGGTGTAGCTTCCATGGACACAACTTCAGGGGTCTCTGCTTGAGAGACCATGGCTTTAGAACTTACTGGAGTAGAAATTTGTTTGAGAATAAGCTGCCTGTTAATTTCAGGCAGCTTTGTGAATGCCAAACTGGAAAGTAAGTCCTCCTAAACTTGTCGATTCAAATAGCGAAAGCAAGAGGGCTTATACAAATTTCTCAAAAAGAAAAGTTTTTTGTGGTAGCCCAACTTGTCGGATTTATAGGCGACTTTGAATTCAAATCCAACTATTCGCTCCATTTCCTAGTCATAAATTCATCTTTGATTGTAGATCTCCAAATATTTTCACCATAAATATCGCCTGCCCACTCCTCCAAATGGAATTATTGCAAACCCATCATGAACAATGACTCCAACGGCTATTTCTAGATCAGGATGTGTGGTACACACCCTGTGGCGCATCCTTTCCATCACATCTTCTTCTGCCACAACTTCTTATGTCTTAGCTTCTTTTGTCACAACTTCTTTTGTTGTAGCCTTTTCCTCCATCGTGCAACCTCCTTACTACATTTTCCTCTTCCGTATGCATGATAGTTTATAGTCCCATGCCCTCTTTTAGCTACCTAGAGCGCTAAGATTATCCTGCTACCATATAGTCATTGCGGGGGGCCACGATCCCCTATATACAACTTCAACCTACTTCCATTCACTTTTCCAGGGAATGGCTCCCCATTCAGCTTCGTAAGATGAACTGTTCCACCGTCCATGATCTCCTTAACAACATATGGGCCTAACCAGTGTATTTGAAATTTCCCTAGAAAATTTGTGAACTTGTTGCCATATAGTAGCACCAAATCATCCACCTTGAGAGCGCACAACTTAATATGTGTATAATGCCATGCTCTTTCTCGTTCCTTTTTCACTTGCTGGTGAAATCCTACAAGAAAGCAACCTTCTTCTAGCTCTAGTAACTACGTGAGCTATTCCTCCAAGGTCTTGCAATCCACCATCTCTGTCAACGTTGCAATGCATAGGCTTGGCACAATATACTATATGGGAGCTACCACCTCAATTCTATTGACTAACCTAATGTAGTTTGGCATGTCAACTTCTTGCAGGTTGTTCGATATGCCCATAGAATTGTTGGTACACAAACATCCCAATTGTTCCTCTACGCGTTCTTGAGAATCTTATTGAATGCTTCCATTATACCAATGGCTTGGGGATGATAGGGCATACAATTTTTATGGTATACCTGGAATTATTCAAGCATCATGTTGATTTTTTCATTCAGACAATGTGTATCTCTATCACTCATCAATACCTAAGGGCACCCAAACCATGTCAAGACATACTCGAACAAGAACTTCACGGCAGTGGTAGTAAAATAATCCTTCCCTGGTTGCGATTTTTCCTGACTTGTTAAGTAATCTATTGTAGTAATAATATATATTGCGCTTGTCTTCTTTCCTGGTGCCTATATTGGTCCTATAAAATCAATAGCCCACTTATCAAATACATGTAATGACACTTGATGGTTTATGGGAAATTCATCTATTCGCACAAGCTTTCTCTTCCTTTGGAAAGCATCGCACACCTTGCAGTACACCTTAGAATCCTTATGTAATGTCAACCACCATAATCCTGCATGCAAAATCTTTTGTGCAGTTTCTTTTCTTGAATAGTGTCCTCCCACCGCTCCTCCATGTGCTTCGGCGACGATACTAGTGCATTCAAACTCTGGAACATACCTTCATAGTATTTCATTTGTTCCATCTTATACAAGTGACCCGAAATCACCGAAAAATATGAAGAGAAGACCACTAATTCCATCCTTTGCTAAGTGGAATACCCTTCCAGAGCTATACCCATGGTGAAAAGTTGAATGATATAAAAAAAATGGTCATCCACAATGTACACAACAAAGAGTTGTGCATCCGACAGTCCTTCCTCCAAAATATTTGTTCTTCGCCCCTTTCAATCCTTAATAGGTGGTCTGGTCCTTCATTCAACCTTCCAAGATTCACAATTACTTCAAGGTCATACTCCTAAAACAATAATAATCACTGGCATATTCCTCCCCCCCCCCAACACAGGTTTATTGACTAGGTACTTCAACTCGGAGTAATCTATATACATTTTAAAATGTGCAGCCAACAAATAATGTCGAAACTTTTGCAATGCATAGACCATCACCAGTCCTTCATGCTCTGTAGTGGAAAAATTATTCTTATCCTTTGATAACTTTCTGCTCACGGAAGCTATTAGATGATCAATTTCTCCTTCTCCTACCTAGGTTAATACCACATGAGTTCAATTCAAGAGGCATCCACTTACACATGGAATTCTTTCCTCCAATCCGAAAACATCAAGATCGGCGCAGTCACCATCTGCCCCTTCAATACGTCTAGACTGCATTGACATTCTTCATCCCAATGAAACATTGCATCTTCCTTCAATAACTTTTCCATCGATGTGGTTATCTGAGCACAAGCCTTGATAAACTTTCTATAATAAAGAGTGTGCCCCAATGTCATGCGTAAATGATTTACATTCCTGGGAACTTGCAAATTCATAATCACTGCAATCTTCAAAGGGTCCACCATCAATCCCTACTTACATACTACATGACCAAGAAATATTCCAAATGGCACAGAGAATATGCGCGTCTTCAAGTTCATCACGATCTGAAATCTGCGGCATGTATCTAGCATAAGGCACAGACTTGCAACATGGTTCTTCACCAACCCAATGACAATCCAATTATCAAAATATACTTCCAATAATTTATGAATAAACTCTTTGAATGTTGCGATTACTACTCTAGATAAGATTGCGGGCACGTTCTTTTGTCTGAATGGCATTACTATATATTAGAAGCAACCCCACTCCATATCGAAGCTTGTCTCGCTTCGATCCTTTGACGTGATTGTAATCTGATGGTATCCAGAGAACCCTTGAGTGAATGAATAAGCCTCATATCCTCCAACATTCTCTAACACTTCATCTGTAAATGGTGTTGGAAACAGATTGTGCATGCATGCATCATTTAGCTTTCTTAGGTCTACGCATATCCTAATTTCACCATTTTGTTTCTTTTCTTGGACAACCATTGGGCTCACCCAATCGCATTCCTCTACTGGTTCAATAATTTTGGCATCCAACATCTTATCAATCTCTTGGCGCACCTTTTCTTTATACTTCAGATTGAGCCAATAAGGTCTCTGCTTGATGGGCTTTGTGTCAAGTTTCAAAGTGATTTTCATTACACCCAAATCTCCTAGGATCCCCTTCAGATCTAGGAACTTTGTGGTATTCACGCAACAGTTGGGCCACCTTATCTACTATATCTTCTACCCAATAGTCTCCTATCTTCATGAAATTTGGCTCTACTTCAGATCCAATATTTACTTGATTAGTGTCAAAGGCTCTCATATATCCAGGTTCTCGGCTTTCAATCCTTCAACATTGTGCTATCTTTATGTCTACAGAATGTTAATATTCTATGAGTCTACTTCTTCCTCTTCAGCAGTCACATTGTAACATTCCAACACATGGTGAAGCTATGTACTCCAATCTGGCTGATCCCATTCTATCAGTTCCTTAAGCGTTCTGAATATAGCTACTTTTATCTTTTGGAGCACTTCATCAATGCATTAAAACCCATCCTCAAAGCTGAAAGTCAACAAGAAACTCTCTCTTAACATGTCCCATTCAACTGTCCCATGGTGAAGCTCCTTTTTGAAATAAAAATTCATTAGGATTATATCTAAGGTGTCACAGAAAATGTGCACCCATTCTAGTCGTGCCTCTGTTCCTCAGGCCTTAGCTCACCATGCCAAATGATTGTGAGGATCATCCTTCCCACTGTACTTCTCAATCATCCTCGTATTGGCATATCCAAATCTTAACTTCATCATCCTTCTATATTCCTTCCAACCAACAAATTTTTCCTTCTGCATACCCCACCAACAGGCACACGTAGTGCACAGTGCCAATTCTGTGCTTGGGAGCGATGTCTTCAGGTACTTCCCTTTCAAATTCATCCAGAAACATATCAACATCAGTCAAACCATCATAATGTGGAAGCTTCCTTACCTTAGTCGAGACACACCGCAATGATTTGGTCATCCTATTGTAACACAACGTAGATACTTCATGCAACCTATTCTACCAATGTTCAAGCTCTTCATCTGAATCTTAGGTGCAGGTATTATTCCTATCCCACGCAATTCATCCATCTACCATAGGATTGATCCAATCTTCATTTTGCATTGTGATCTTATATATCTGATCTAGATCATCATCACCCTCCACAAAGTCGCGAATAGGTTCAATATAGCATGCTCCATCACTGGGGTCTAGTGGTACTACAACCTTGAGCGCCTTCCTTTCAAAAATCATCTTCCACTTCTTCAAGTTGATTACCGTGTCCATGTCAAAATCACGGTCAATTCCTAGTAGCGTTGGGTAAGGGTTACTATCATCCACTATTTCAATGACCTCAAAGTTAGTCAGCACACTTGCACCCTTAATATCTACCATCACACCATACACACACCCTAACGAAATAATATTTTGTTGATTTCCCATGCGTGTTCATCTATATATAGTTATCTATTCAGCAACTCTTCCTTCGACAAGGACGTATTTATGTTCTCCTAAGTTGCAAATGAGTGCCACTTCCGATAGATCCACTTTTCAATCTCTTTCTTAGTGGGGAACCACTTATCACACATCAGTTTAGCAAGATCCCAGTCCCAACAATGGAACCATTTGTTGGCTTAAGGGGCCCTGACCCAAGTTCAAAGTTATTCACGCCAACAAAAAAAATCCTAACTCTTGGCCCTTTTGGCAACAACCTATGTAGCGTAGGTTACAGTATCACCTGAAGCAATATTGGGGGATGCTAGAATCAGGTTTTTGCATCTAGAGACTATGTGATGTGTATTTTGAAACCCTTGTAGCTCAGATCTTCCTTCGCGCAAATCTATACATTGGTATGGTCCACTACTACAAATTCATCCAATTTTCCTCTAGGTATTCGTAAAGGGATACGATTGTGCTTATCAGACATAAAAGAGGTAGATTCGTGACTTTTACTTAGTAAATAGAAACCCTAGATATGCCTTCTCACAAATCTACTTGTTTTGAACAGTTACAATAACATACCTATCTAATATCTTCGCAAACTCAATTCTTTACACTTTTCATGCATAAGTATTAAACATCCAACATATTCATGCAGAGAATACACTTTAATTTATATAAAATGATTCATTGAGCAAAGATGCATAAACTTAACAGGAATAAAGAACAAGGCACCAAGGCATTCAATTCAAACCAAAACTATCCTTACTATATTTAGCGTTCAAATTACAGACTCTTCTACCCTGCGCACTCTATTACAGGGGCCGGCATACTTAGTTGTGGACTTTCTAAGGTCTTCGTGCACTTAGCTACAGGAGCCTCCCCCTTTCTCCTATGTACAGGAAACAGACCTTTCTTGTCTTAGCAACTTACACTTTCAATAGATCTTCATCAAAAGTTAAGTTATGCTAGACTTGCTATGACTCAAATATTTATAGCCTTTCTATTATAATACCATGGCCCGTGACCTATGGGTGAGTCTCAAAACCATCCTTTAACTTGCCCATACAAGGGGCTAAAGCCCCCTTAACTCTTACTTAACTGCATGCTCCTCTTCCACATTTCATGGAGACTTTACATTTTTTACAAAATTATAACCAAAAATTGCTTAAACTTTCAAAAGTTGGCCCTAGGGACCCTTTCTCAACACATGCTTGCAAAGATGATTGACTTTTTCTAGAAATAAAATGTGATACTCTCCCATTCTTCCACCTATTATCATCAAGGAAACGAGTTGGAAGAATCTTTGAGAAAAACTTTTGTAAGGACACCTACGAAAACTATTGCAGAAAATAAGAAAAAGTGGGATTCTTAGCTGAAGTTTTCCTTATGGGAAAACAAGGTGTCTACTAAGGGATCTACTGGTTAGTAACTTTTTGAATTGATGTATGGAGAAACAACCTTGTTTCCTAGTCAATTAGTGAATCTAGTAATTGCACTTATTCAATATGCTGAGGAGGAACCCAATTTACTAACTAGGAGGATGAACAAGCTAGTGAAGTTGAATGAAGGAAAAGGTAATGGAAAATTTAATCAACTATCAAGAGAAAATGAGATTGATCTTTGACAGGAAAGACAAGAATATTATTTTTCATCCTGGAGATTTGGTTTTCAGATGGGATGTGAGAAGGGAGGATACATGGAAACATGGAAAATTTGATCCTCTATTGTTTGGGCCATTCAGAAAAGCATAAATCAGAGCCAATAAAATTTTTATTTTGGAAAATGTGGATGGAGAACTAATGTAGATGCCTATTAATGAGTAGTATTTGAATCATTAATATTTCTAGAATTAAATCTTGTTATTTTTCCGTTGTAAATACCGACTCGTTCATTGTACATATCTGGTGAGTTTCTCATTGTAATGTTCCAAGTTATAATATGACTCCATACTTGAAGTGAAGGCACTAATATGTGGTTCTTGGTGCTTTGGTTTAAAGCACTATGCCCAGGTGGAGCCAGATGTTGTAGCTCGTTTTTCACTATGTTTTTAATCATGAAAAAGAAACAAAAAATTATATATTGCAAAAAAAAAAATCAAAATCAAAATTGTATTAATTATTTTGAAAATAAACAGATTAATATTGAAATTGACCATGATGCAACGTAAATATGAAGCAATTGGGTGGGGTCCTATTAGAGTTTAAAAAATTCAAAAGTTTAAAGCATGGCTAGTTCGTCGGGGAGACTTAATTGTTGTATCAGGACCCTCTGACGGCTCCAACCCGACATCACAAACAATTTGATGGTTATGTACTCAGGTGCCTTCAAAAAGTACTTAACAAAAAATGGGTTGACTAGCCATCAATGACTCAAATTGATTATGCGATCACTACTAGCGAGCCTTGCCGGTCACGGTGCACGGTCCTATAACCCTATGGAAAGTGAGCAAGACACTACAGGATAATTCACATGTCATTTCCATGTCACCCTATCACATCATCATATAATATCTACCACATCATCCATGCCATACATGTCACTTCAACATTTAATACTATTTTCCCTCCTATTTTTCTTTTTTCCCCATAAACTTTGTTTCAGCTTCATTTTTCACATTGTCATTTTCAATTCCTAGTGTCTATAACACTCTGCATTGGTTTTCCCACTTAAATTTGATGATACCCATTGTTATCTAGGTATTTATACATCATATTTAACTATTAAAATCTTCAAAATGCCCATGAAAATTATTCTATTAGGTTCCTCCACCCACATTCATCTCATTGACATTGCGAGGGATGTATTTGATTCTATTTTCTCACTAAATCTAATGGAACTTTGTCGGAAAATTCTAGTAAACCAAAGGGAATCTCATGTGCATGTTGTCATTGTAAAGTCTATTCTATTTGTTGGTATAAGTCCCCAAACTTATATCTTCCTTGAGTTCATTTATTGGTTAGTCTCTACCCTTTACCCTTAGAAGTGTTTTGTAATGAATGCTTTAGGTGAAAATATCTATCAAATATCAGCTCTTTTAATCCAACAAGAATTGGTTTTTCCTCCTTCAAACCTTCACACCCCATTTTTAGAGTAAACCTTGTTGTCATCGTTTCGAAAATTATCTTGGAAGGATTATGCCCAAATCAATTAATTTTTAATGCCTATAGGACAACAATTTCCTTTAGAGCCCACTTAGTTTTCTCTTGAAACTTTTGTTGAATATTTGAGAGCATTTTTTCAGATAATTGCCAAGGTTTTGAGAAGGAACGATATAATTTTCATTGACCGAGCTATTTTGGGAATGTTCAATTTAATTCTGCGACCTATAACTATGCTTGATATACCAACTTATTAGGAGAAACTGGTCAATTCTCAGTTGTTAGACCTAGCTCTTACTTGATGTTTCAAATTTCCATCATTAGTAACTTATCTTTTCCTATACACTCATGTTGAGATTTTCATGAATTTGGTTCTAAAAATAATGGATGTACATAAAAAGAGCCAATTTGTAGTTAATTGGACAGATACCTTGAGAAGCCAACTTATAGTTGAATTACTAATTTCAAAATGGCTCACACAAGGTTTGTAAAGAATAAAAGCTCAGATGTGACAATATGGAAGAAATATAGACAGTGGATGTCCCCTACAACATCAATAATGGAATTTGGACCCTCTACAAATGATTGTGCATAAGAATCACAAATCATTCAATGAAGAAAAACCATCTGCTATTTCATTATAATTTTCTAGAAACATAATTGTAATAATGATATAATTGTGTTTTTAATTTATCATAGATAAAGTCCTTTAAAGGACCGAATAGACTAAAGGTGTTCAAGTAGTTATTAGTTTTGATAGTTGACAATTTCACAACTGTCATCATTTTAATCAACATACAAAAAGAAATTTTCGAACCAGAAAGGGTTCTCAGTTTTTGACTTTAGAAGGAAATTTTCTTTAGTTTAATGTTTCTCATATTCTTGGAAACTTGAATAAAGTTGTTCAAAGTGATTCCAAACAAATTGTGAATGTGACATATGATATCATTTATTTGTGTAATCATTTACTATTTTTCTTCTATGGGAAAGAGTAATGAAGCATCTAGTCTTTAATGATACAGTTTCACTAAATTCATAGTATCTGTAAGGTAAAGTTAAATAACCTTAATATACGCTTCTCTTTTTTTATTTCCTTTCATTTGTATTCCATATTTCTACTAAAGTTTAAAGGAAGAGATTCTTCTATAAGTAGCCTGTTGTTTAAAACTTTAAAACACATTTTTGTCACCCCTTTACTACAACTTAAATCACATTCATTATCAAAGAGGCCACTTTGAAAGGTGTTTTTATGCCAAGAATATTTCATAATTATTACTTGTATAAAGAATACTTTTGAAGTTTCACAATGGGACAAAAAATCAACCCTTTTATCATTTTGAATAAATATATTCGACATTGACCTCTACTCAGCCATGGGTTGTCTCCTAAGGTAAAAAACTCTCAATGATAGGTATAGATCTCTCTGTTACAAATAACGTTCCATATGTTGTTGGCTTAGGGGATCCTAACCCAAGTTCATAGTTAGTTGTGCCAACCAACAAAACCCTACACAACTGGCCCTTTTGGCAACAACCCGCATAATGAAGGCTGCAGTCTCACCCAAAGAAGTATGGGGGGATGCAAAAACGAAGTTTTTGCATCCAGAGGCTAGTGTGATGTCTCCAGTGCCTCAGATCTACCTTCACATAGATTGAAACACTCTTAGGGCACACTACTGCAACTCTGTCAAAATGGAATTCAAACCTTCTTGAAGTTCTACGATCTGTCTTTGCGGACCTTTAACAATCAATATATCTACTTACGCGAATCAGAGAGCAGTCATAAATTACGGTTCATGCAGATTTTCTCAAGTTATTAGTAAACATCAAATAATTCATCAGAGCCTTCACAGAATTACTTAAACATGCATTGCATACATAATTAACAGTTATTCAAGCGATTTGTACAACATTTAATCAATATTCCATAAAACACATCATTCATTGGCAACATTTAGTATTAAAATAAATAACAAAAATACACAAGAATTATTTGGAAACTATCTTAATTGATATTTAATTCAAGGTTACAAACTCAAAACTACCCTAGGCACATAGCTTCAAGGGTTCGCGCACTGAGCTACGAACTCTACCTAGGCCTTTGCACACTTAGACTTAGAGCCTTTATTCTCCTATCTTACCCACTCCTCTCCACTATTACCTCCAAGTCTTCATCCCCATCTATCAAAACCCATGCCTTAGACTCTCTAAGACACACCTATTTATAACCTTTTTTCATATAATGCCATGGTCCACGAACCATGGGTACATCTCAAAATCGACACAATCTTTACATAAAACAAGGGGCTAAACGCCTTTGACTTCTATTCATTTATGCACCTCGCATCCACAAATCGTAGAGACTTTACATTATTTACAAAAACTGATCAAAACTTGGGTTATATTAACCCCAAAACTGGCACAGGGGACCCCATCCCAAAAGGCTCCCAACCCAAAGATCATGCTCACCCTCGAGTCACTCTACTGCCATTGTGATCTTACTGTGAAGGTCCCCCAGCTCCACCTGGATCACTCCAACTTTGACAGTGCTTTGCATTGTTGCCTGCTTCAATTCGTCAACCAATTTTTCTATGGCTGGTCCTTCTACGAGCATCCTCATCATTTCTTGTGTTTTCTGCAACCATTTAAGCTTATCCTGAATGATTGTTATCACTTGATAAGCCTCCTCTAACGAAGGATGAAACCTGGCCTTTAGTAGGGCCTCCTTCTTTTACGCTTCCTACACCTGTGCTAGGAGATGCTTTACTTCCTATAATTTAGCAAGGCACTATTCTGGTGCTATGGAGCGTGCAGTTGCCTCGAATTTATCATATTTCCTCTGCATTTCCCTTACCTCTATGTTTAGTGTCTACAGGGTCAGATCCTCCTGCATATTGGTTACTAGATCCATGTCCTAATCAAACGATGCCACACTGTCAGTGAATGTGGCATCTAAGGTATCCATTCCTTCGTTTATCGCTACTCCTGGACCTCAGGCAGAGTTGTGGACTACAACTTTAACTGCAACTCTGTAACTTTCATGTTGAGCTCAAATGCAACTCGGCCAACCTATGCTCTAGCGTCACGCACACCAACAGCTAGTTTTTTTTATTTTGGCTTCTGGGTGTGCATCCTCCAATATGTGAAGCTCATGTACTGTCTTGCATGCCTCTAGTACTATTGACTCCAGTCTGGAATTACATGTTTGAAGTGCCTCCTTTTCCTTCAAATCCTGTGTCTTTTCAGCGAACATCTCCTCATTTTTCACTTTGTGCTCACTAACGAGGTTGAAGGCACATTGATCCCTGGTTCTTAATTTTTCTTCTACCCCTGTATGCAACACATGGAGTGTCTAATTGGAGAGCTATGCTATATTCAGTCCAATGTTCTTAATTATACTCAGGATAATGTGATCATAAGTGGACTCTACGCGAATGGACCTGTCTGGTAATGGTATAGTTCAGAGGTCTAGGGTCCTTATTAGCTCTGTTGCTTGGCTTGTCCTGGTTGTCAGGCTGGCTTGCTCCATGTTCGCTTGTCCAATGCCTACATGTATTCTTTTTTCTTGGATCTTTAGCTTGCGCAGATCCTTTTGGATGCTCCTCAACATCTGCATGTAGTTCTTCTCAAACTGCTACAACACTTTGATTGTTGTATTCTTGATTTTGTTGCCGATCTCGTTAAGATCACCTTCTGTTAACACCATGGGATCAACCTTTGACTTATCTAATTTTTTCTTCTTCCTTGTACCTCCTTGTTGCTCCTTTCCACATCTCTTCAGAATAAATGGGGTGCTTTGCCCCTCATTGCCTTCGCTGCCTTGTCCTGAAAGTTCTTCTTCCTCTCTCTCTAACGAAGGTGACTTGGCACCTTTTTGTGACTCACGCTATTCCTATTTTTCCTACTCCTTGGCAATGCATTATCGCTCCACAGGAGCCTTTTCAGCGGCTTCCTTGTTTTTCTATGTTGCTAAGTTACATGCAGCCTGCTTAGTTGCCTCCTTTTTTTTCTGTGCAACAAAACTTTCCACACCCATGCTTGGTCTCATAGCTAAGTCTAATGGGGTGTACCATTCTAGAAGCCATTTCGATACAACCTCCTACACATCGATTTCTATCACCAGATATGGCAAGTCGTTCCATTTATGCTCTAGATCCTTTCGTGCTTGAATGTATACTCTGTGGAAGTCACCCTTGAATGCTGCGTAGGTTGACAACTACGTGAACAAGGTTGGGGAAAACCTTAGATGTTAATTGATGGCCATGTGGAGATCCATTTCCATAAGCACCCAAAATATCTTTGTTTCTATGATCCACGCGGCATCCTTCATAGACCATAAAGAAGCAAATTGTGTTGCCTCTGGTAATCCTTCCTCAAGCGGAAGAAATTGGCTATCCTATGACAACTTCCATGAAACTAGCACGATTGACAGCAAAAACCAAGCGTAGTGAAATGGATTGGTTTCATCCTATAGCTCATGGAAATTTGCTAGGAACTCTTGATAGAGGTACCTTACCCAATTAAATTGTACGCCTTTCACGTACTATGTGGCCAGGGAAAGTACAGGTGCTGGAACTTCGTCCACATGGAATTTTCTCATCACCTTCCCTCCTAATATCTGAGCAGCCAATTGAACTACTGGGTCTATTACAGAAAGAATTGAATATCCTCACGACTTCTTAACAAGGCCGTAATCCCTCTTGATCCTTTCTGCGAGGTCTTTTTCCATAGGATTTCCACAAAGATCCTTGGCCATGTTCGCACCCTTATAAGGCAGGTGCATGATTCTATGAATAAGCATATTTGTGATGGGGATAGGCCCTCCCAACCATAAATAGCCATTGTCCACCAATGCAAGAAGTTGGCAAACATAGATTGTGTTAATGGGGGTGTGGTGATAATGGGGCACCCACAGCAGATTGAGTAACCCTAAGTGCTCGACATCGTGGACCCATTCCTCAATTTCCAATGCTATAACACTAAATTCTTCATAATAGACTCACTTCATGTATTTTTTTGTTTCCATGTGTGGAAACCCAGCGTGGTCTATAAGGTCTTAATCCTCCATTTTCAACAATGGGATCCTTGCGAGCCATGGACCTTCAAATGGTACCTTCTCAGGTAGTAGGGGTGTAGATATGGTGAACTTTTCAGAATCCACATCCTTCATGGCCTTCACTTTTCCCTTCCACGAAGGGATATACTCAGGGATCCTTGTTATAGGTTCCACAACTTCAACATCAATATATTTGTTCCCATGGCATCTTCTGTTGGAAATAATAATAAGAGGGGGGTGGGGGGTGAATCAGTATTATCAAATCAGATACTTTTTCATTTTTCATACTCAGATTCATATACGTGACTTCGGTTAAGGATATCCGCGTATATACGCGACTGTGTTAAATGCAACCAGCGTACATGCAGTAATCTTATGATTCAGTTAACTTATCTTCAGTCAATGCATCAAAACATTATTAACCATATTAACAGTAATCAGGTGCAATAAAACAAAACAGATCATCACACATAAAGAGCACACATGAACACCATGATATAAGGTGGAAACCCAATGTGGGTGAAAACCAACTGCTGCAATTTGTTTCTATCTTTCATTAATAAGAAACTTCTTTTACAATGTACTGGCGCAATCCTTTACTAGTACGCAGGGTTCTACCTACAGAAGGCTACTACCTTCTTAGCTCTTGTACTAGCCGTTCCATTTACTAGTACGTAGGCGCTGGCCTACTGAAGTCTCCAACCTTCACTCGTTTTCCAGCTACTCCAGGAAGGGAGCTACAAACCCCTTGGCTCTTGTACTGGCCAATATGTTTACCAGTATGTAGGTGCCTGCCTACAATCATCCAGGGACCACGTTTCATCGATTTTCAGACTGGATCCATGAAGCACAACATCATAATCTAAATCACCACTCTCTGAATCACCCAATACTGAAATACTGTTAACAACACAGTCTACATAACTCTGCAACAACAACCAGATGTAATAGCAACTTCAAATATCATATTTCATACAGTATATGCTACTTGGACAAACCCAACCTGCGTGTATACGCGCTTTTACCAAAGACAACCCGCGTACAGATCTGCAAATTCTACCTCATAACCTTGTACCCAGTTCAGACATCAGAACATACCCAGATCATAACATTCATACAATAAGCATGCGTCAATAGATCTAGTCTATCCATACTCAAACCATATAAAGATAATCATTCCAAGCCTTGAGACCCTAATCCATCATTCATCATCCTTCACATGAGTGCCTCCTTGGTTCAGATCAAGCAAGGCATCACCAACCCATAACCAGTATCTAGATCTCACACTTTATCAGATGTTCATTACTTGCTCACACTTACTTACACTCTAGTCTATCCATACTCAAACCATATAAAGATAATCATTCCAAGCCTTGAGACCCTAATCCATCATTCATCATCCTTCACATGAGTGCCTCCTTGGTTCAGATCAAGCAAGGCATCACCAACCCATAACCAGTATCTAGATCTCACACTTTATCAGATGTTCATTACTTGCTCACACTTACTTACACTCTTGGCCTAATGAACTTCTCCTTATATAGGTTTAGGCTTCTCTCAATACCATGAACCCAATACCTAGGGTCGTCACTTTGGACCAAATACCACGGACCAAAACCATGGTTACCGACATGTACGCGCCTTTCCTTCTGAGAACCTGCATGTGTACGTATACGCACCTTTTTCTCTGATTACCTGCGTATATACGCATTTTCATCACGGTCAACCTGCGTATATCTTCCTTTGGATCTACTGCACTAGATCTGCCATCTGATTAAGTTGCCATCACTTGTATCAAACCTCTGAGTGAGTTGCCATCAAGGACAACACCTAAATCATAATGCCAACAATCTCCCCCTTTGGACTTGATGGCAACCACCACACAAAGTCACTCTCCCCCTTTGACATCAAGGGAAAAGGGCGGACCAAGATATTCTCTTCCTTGGTATACCTTCTGCTGTCCATACTCCCCCTGAGTACATGCTGAAGTTTTTGATTAAGCTCCCCCTTTGTATATGCCAACGTGTACCAATCTGTCCATGCTCCCCCTAACTGTAGGCAAGATTTGCAAAAAGATGTTCTACAAGAAGAACATGACTCTACTATGAATGACCTTCCTATCACCAAAGACTCATACATTCGTCTATTTCTCAATCAAGTGAGAATATACAAATATTGACTCATCCACCCAACCAAATGGGGATATACCTTGACTCATTACATCATCCATCCCATGCATATTGGGAAACAAAATACATCATATGACTCACAAAGACCAAGGACCTAAACAAGACCATGATAGTTATCAACAGTTATCATGCACCATATGATCTTCATTATAAGCATCTAGCATCCAGATCTGTAACCTGCAATCCATTCTTTTGATCAACCAATATATGTTAATACGCATCATCACCAAGAACTTCTAACCATAATGCCAACAATGCATTATTTGAAGTATATGCTCCCCTTGAACCTGTGCCATCTCATCATCAAAACAGTGACTGAACCATATCAGACTTCTGTACTGCTGCTTTCTTTCAGAACATCATATACGCGATTCTGCAGCATCTAACTTGCGTATATACCTGACTTGTCTTCATGAAACCCGCGTATGAGATTTGGAACACTGATGTTCCACACTTCCAGCTACCTCTGAGTCTGTCATGTCTGTGTACTCTGCTATGCCACATCTTTCTGGCTGTACTTCCTTTTTCTTCCATATCTCCAACTATGATGATGGTGTCCACAATCTTCTCTTCCATTCCTTTGTTATGTGTCCAAGTTTGTAACATGCATAACATCTTACATGTCTCATATTCCTTCTATAGCAATCAACAACCTTGTGACCAAATATATTGCAAGAAAAACAATATCCCTGAATGTACCTGGAACTTGATGATCTTTCTGTGTGATGATCTTGAACCATTCTCCTTCTACATCTAGCTGCAACATGTCCAAGATTATGACATACACAACATTCAACATTATTCAACGGAGGAAATAATCGTCTATCACTTCCATAATTAGGAGCAAAAGATTTTCTTTGAGGAATTTCTTTCCTTGGTTGCTAATGGGATTGACCTCTCATCTTCTTGTTGGGGATTTCAGATTTTGCATTAGAGTTCCTTGTCTTACTTTGTG
>APFE031019788.1:0-36444 GCA_000404065.3 Pinus taeda
AAGATTCTTCTGGAATTGCACGCTTCTCCCTTAGGAGGGCACTCAGGATTTTTAAAAACTTACCACAAGGTTAAGAAGGAATTTTTTTGGGATGGCCTTAAATCAAATATTCAAAAGTTTGTGACGAAATGTTTGGTTTTCCAACAAAATAAAGCTGAAACAATTAAGACACCAAGTCTATTACAACCTTTATCCATTCCAAGCCAATGTTGGGAGGAGGTTTAAATGGATTTTATCATAGGTTTACCCAAGTTTGAGGGCAAGAGTGTCATTGTGGTGGTAGCTGACAAACTTACCAACTATGCACACTTTTGTGCATTATCACATTCATTTAAAGCCAATACAGTTTCTACTACATTCATGGAAACAATTCAAAAGCTACATGGGAAACCCAAAGATTATTGTAAGTGACAGAGATCCCATTTTTACTGGAAATTTTTGGACAGGATTATTTTCTTGTCTTGGTACTCAGTGAGCTCATAGCTCATCTTATCATCCTCAATCTGATGGGTAGATTGAGATAGTAAACAAATGTTTGGAAGGATATCTTCGTTGCTTTGTATCTGATAAACGGACACAATGGGTCAAATGGCTGCCTCTGGCTGAATGGTGGTATAACACTTCCTTCCATACTGCAACAAAAATGACCCCATTTACAGCACTTTATGGATATCAGCCACCATCCATCACATCATATTTAAGAGAAAATTTTAAGGTTCAAGTAGTGGAACATCACATCGAGCATCAACAACAAGTTCTCCAACTCTTAAAGGATAACCTTGTGTTGGCACAGAATAGAATGAAACAACAAGTAGATCAACATCGTAGTGAAAGAAGTTTTGATGTAGGTGACTTAGTATTCCTACGGCTACAACCATATAAACAAATGTCCCTCAATCAAGCTAAGAAGGATAATAAATTATCAACAAAGTATTATGGTCCGTACAAGGTATAGCAAAAGATTGGTACTATAGCATACAACTTGGAGCTTCCTGCAACTTCTCAAGTGCACCCAATTTTCCATGTTTCATGTTTAAAGAAGGTTATAGGCGACAAGCTCCCAGTTCAAACAATATTTCCAGAACTTGACGAGGAAGGAAAAATTATATTGGAACCGGAAGTAGTCATAGAAACAAGAACTCGACAACTACGAAATCGATCCATTTCGGAGTATCTCATCAAGTGGAAGAACTTATCCGTTGAAGATTCCACATGGGAGGATGAGAATTTTATACAGAAGCATCCATAACTACTCAAGCGTTGAGGACAACACTTTTTGAAGGAAAGCGGCATGTTAGGTCCCTATAATACTAATGATGTCCCCATTACTATTGTAGTTGTATCCCTTATTAATATTTTTGTGCCCCTATTGTCCCCATATTGTTATAGAATCCCTCTAATGTTATTTTTGTGCCTTTATATTATGATTGTTAGGTTGGCTTGGTTATATTGTGACTCCTTAGACTCCTATATATAGAAAGGATATTTTGTCATTTGAATCATCCAAGAATTATTCATGTATCTAACGTAAAGGAGGTTGCCCCCTCAAAGAGGCTGAATTCTAAGGCGTTGATCTATCTTTTCTATCTTTTTGTGAACGAGTTTCATAACAGATGGAGACCAATATTCCATGGGCAAGGAGTATAGCCTGACCCAAACAGGGACCCTAGTGAAATTCTCTTTTTCAGGGGTAAAATTCTCTTTCCAGTAGCGCGTATAGAGTCCAACCAAGTTGAAGAAGTAGGGGACAACCTTAGAAATTCAATCTCAGTTCTCCAAGAGATCAAATATCATCGTGAAGAACCCTTTGGACCCTAGTTTAAGCCTAATATCCCCCCTGGGGTGCCACTTCATTTGTA
Organism: Pinus taeda; assembly: GCA_000404065.3. Classification (NCBI taxonomy): domain Eukaryota; kingdom Viridiplantae; phylum Streptophyta; class Pinopsida; order Pinales; family Pinaceae; genus Pinus; species Pinus taeda. The sequence continues at coordinate 1,860 of APFE031019788.1, forward strand.
TCCACTAGTTAAGGGTCTTCTTTGAGGGCCAGAAGCCCATAAATTTGCAAATAATTGTGTTTTCTTGCATGAAATCCCTATAAGCTGCGAAATCCAAGTCCTAGATCTCTAGAGTCAGGATTTATTTATTTTTGGCTTGCATTGGTTAATAGACTTTGGCCGAGTTTGAGCTTTTCTGTTGGAACTTGCATGTTGTGAGTTGACTTGTTTGTCAAAGGTTTTCCCTACCCCTCCCTCTGTTGGGTGACTAGCAACAAGTTTTTTGCAGGCATTATAGGTTGTAATCTCTGTAAAAAATAGGCCTCGGGTTCCTTACCTTTTTCCCATGACTATTTCTCAGAAAGAGGGGGCCTAAGAGCCCCCCCCAGCATTGCCATTGCAACGCACATAATAGAATACACGTCAAAATCCTAGCAGATCAATTCCCTCCTGTTTTTTCCTCCATCATCCCCTTTTAAATTTTGTGATCGTTGAGTTCTCATTCTATGATATAAGCACATTGGTTGTACATGTTCTTTCAAATATATTTATATGCCTCTAAGTTGTATAGACAGGGATTACAAATATTTGTAATTTTGTATTGCATTTTTTATTATAAAAAATAGGAAAAAATGTATAAGTTTTCTAATTGATTAATATTTAATTAGTTTGTACCAATAAAGGGCATACCATAAGGTGTTGAAGCGTATCATGTTTATCTTAAAAAATGCAAGATTAAATTTAATTTTGATGGAGCATTTGTAGGTTTTTGGCCAAATAAGTGGAGTTAAAAGGGTACAAATGGCATGAAAATGTGTGTGTTCAATTAAATTTATAGTGTATGATCAACTGGGAGTAGTTGTTATAATTATGCTCTAGGTTCAAATCCCAATAAAAATGCTCCTTTTAATAGCTTAATTGCCTTTATTGCATATCCTTTGGCATTTAAATATTGGCTTAATATCCCCTATAATTATGGAGAAAAGTACAACAAAAAAATTTTGGCCCATTAAGGTGACACGAGGATACTTGGAGGGAGTGGTTGAATGCACAAGGCTTTCATTGAACTCCTTGTGCACACAGAAGAGGATTAAATCCTACCAAAATGTTCAACTAAACTACATCCATTTTTTGGTCTATTATGTTAAGGTCTAGCAACAACTTCAGTTGGTGTAATGATGATTCATGCTCAAATATTAACAAGACTACTCTTTGTAGTGAACTAATTGCATTTTTTTCATAATTTATGATTTGAATACATATTTATTGTCCACCTTAATAATGGTGGAAAGTACAAAATTTTCCTTGAACCTTAAGGTTCCATGGGAACACTTGGAAGTAGTGGTTGGGAGTGTGAGGATTGAAACTCACTCAAGCATCATTTCATTTTACATGAAAGTTATGTTCAAAAAAATAGATACTTTCAAGATGTATATTCAAGCTTTAGTCAAAGGAATCAAGTGGAGGAATTTTTTTACCATTTGCATCATAATGTTTTGTATCATCTTGGTAAGAAGGATGTAGCTATTGATAGTAACATGGACAAAGCCAAAGAGTTTATTGAATGACTCCAAATGGCACATCAAATAGTGCAAGAACAGCTTGAAAAGGCAAAAGCAAGTACATGGCAAGGCATGACAAGAACCATGGAGATCACAAGTTCCAATTCAGTGATCAATGGATCAAGATTGGAAAGGTGAGGGAATTCTACCCTCACCTACTGGAAAATTGAAAGTGATCTTTTGGGGTCCAAAAGACTTCCAGTGGGGAGGAGTGATCAGGTGCTCAAAATTAGGCTCAAAAACAAAGTGTTAGAATCTTGATAAACTTACTTTCAGATCAAAGATCTCGTCATTCTGATTCCAGTGGTGCGAATGACACTCAAATCCGAGCTCATGTGCAGAAGTTAGAGCAAGTCAAAGTTCAGATTGGACTTGGACACATGGTAGGATTGGATGATGTGGCAAGGTCCTTCAACGAATGAGGCGGCACCAAGTGGCAAGCCACCATTGGCCCCTGCATGTTGCAAATCGCAATAGTAGGCAGGTCAGTGTTCAAAATCAGCCCCATAACAGCCAAGGTGTGATGCGATAAGGTAGTCGGGAAGGCTTTCAAGAATCAGCCAGAGGCACGATGCGATGCATCGCAATCGTACATCAACGAAGGGAAGGCATTACGAAAAATTGGCCCTAGCATACGCAGAGTTGCGATGCAATGGATCACAAATCGCAATCGGACTTCGTAGAAAATAGAGTCCCACATTATGATTACCCATTGATTCACCATCAAACTATGATTTGTGATAAGTTACCGGATGCGAGATGTTTATCGGTTCCAGTTTATAGTGTCATCAAGTCCGCCACATTGCAATCGCAAAATCGCCAACCATGTACACAAAACTTAAGCTCGCTGGTCCTTTTCGATGGCGATTTGCAATGAACAGTGGACCGACAAAATATGGCCTGCTGCGCAGTGAAATTTTCTCCCAGTTAGCGCATTTTTGGGGCTAATTTGCAAGATCATGCCGAAAATGGGGCAATTTGTGGAGCGAATAATGGGAAAACAAGGGAAATTCATAACTTCTTCAATTTTCCACCATTTTGGATGAAAAAAGAGGCTAAATAGCCATTTTTGGACATCCTGGACTCATTGGAGTAGGTTTCAGAAGCATTTGAGCATTGTAAACACAGATTTTTACACTTTTGAACATAATAGAGAGGCCCAAGCCATTGGAAGCTGGACCAAGGAGATGTAGCCCAAGAGGGGTGAAATCCTTTATTGTGCTTGTTGTAATGTATTTTTGATGATGTTTTGTACATGTTTATGTTGTTGTTTAGTTTCTGATTTATGTTAAATTGCTCATAAAATTAACATAAAAACTCTTCATTTTACTTGCAAAAATTGATGAATCCTTAAGCACAATGAAAGCATTTTGTTTATAATCTGAGGAAGATCTTAGAACTACAAACTAATATTCTAAAACAGATATATTACCTACAATAACTCTTAACCATCATAAGGCCCAAATAATGTAGTTTAGGTCCCCAAAAATGTGTTAGAAGTTGATCAAACAAAATTTGATGAAATCGATGCCATCTCTATAATGTCCCAAATTATAATCTTTTCAATCTAGAGCATCAACATATTCATATAATACTTATGTTGGTCCATTTTGGATCACCTCAATTCACCTTGTCCTGGTCTAGGTGTGTAACTTCTTAGGGGTGTCTACTACTTATTAAGGTAACCCTCTTCACCTCTTGCATGTTTTTTTTCCCTTGGCCACTATGATGGTCCTATTAGACCCTTTGGGATACTTTTAGGCCATTCACTAAATTTTTGGGACCCGTGTGGGGCTTTGATCCCCAAACCTAGCCCATAATTACTTTGGATTCTTTTTTTGATGTCCTTGATAACCAAAAACTATTTTGGATTGCTTAATTGGGGATCTACTTGGTCAAACCTTGTTTAATTGTTCTTGGTTTCTTAGTAGCAAATGAACCACAAGTTCTTATGGTGCACCACGAGTATAAGTCATGATAACAAAAAAAAAAAAAAAAACCATGGTATATGCTAGAAAACCCAATATGTGATCAACACCCATAATATGACTTATTTATACATAATTCTATACTCAATGATGAATCTCGTGTTCACTTACACTTGAGGTTGTTTATTTTTCTATTAATATTGCTACTCTCCTCTTTGTAAACCCTCTTCAAATTCATAATCCTTTTCTCATTATCTTGTAACACTAATTGATTAGCATCAAATCATGATCTATATTCTTTACTTTTCTTGCATGCTTTTGGGTTTCTTATTCTTGTCATCTACGACACCCCCATATGTATCTCTTGCTCTGGGTTCGTTTTTTTTCCTTTGAAGGGTTATCATTTTGTCGTAGGGCATCTCCATTCACTTGGTCCCCTCCATAACCTTGAATGATTCAATCCCATTACCTCTAGGGAGCTTCTAATATAATTATGGAAAGAGAAATACCACCCTTTTGGTGGCATTTTGGGTCACCATACAACACCTTAATCATTTATATGGTATATCTAGGTGTTTTTATTGATTTTGCAGGGAGGAATAATAATTGTGTTGCTTCATTCAAATGGAGAAAATCTCTCTTTCGAGCTTGTGGAAACTCTCATCTTCAACCTAAGGAACTTCAACACTTACAATAATGCCATTTTGGGTGATTTATTTTTGTTTCCCCACTCTATTTCCAATACTTAATTGTTGTGAATCATGATTAAAGTATTATAACTAATTTATACTTCCAACCAACTAATTATGGCTAAAATACTAATTAATCTAGCATCATTATGGCTTAACTTCTCCCTTTCTCTCATGTTGTTTCACAAATTTACTCTAAAATCAAGTGGTGTCTCCATTATGTCCTTCCTCCTAGTAACATGGTGCCTCGCTCTAGTTGGCATGCTACACCCCTATCTTATAGTGGGTATCTATACTATATCGACACAAAATTAGGGTTCATAGCTTCCCACTAATTAATTAAAATCATTTCCACACACTATGATTAATATTATTGAAGTAGATTAATATTGTTGTGTGGTAAGAAATGGAAAAGAGCGAATCATTAAAATATGAATTTGAAATATATATAAATTATAGATATGATCATTATAGAAAAAATGAGTTATACCCATAAATCTATTCATATAGATTAATGTAATCTAGGAAAGCACAATGTCATCTTCGCAAGAGATCTCATTAGAAGAGTCAGATAAATAAAAGATAACAAGGAGAATTTGACAACCTTAAATTATAAAAGGGTTCTTATATCCATGTTCGCATTTATGTGAATAATAAAAGCTATATAATGAAACTAGTGAGCTAATCTAGTAACCTTCTTAGAGAGTCGAATAGTTGGTTTGTGGGTGTAGCTCTCATAAGAACTCAAAGCTCATGACAAGAGAAAAGGTTAAGGGAATGATGAAAGAATAGAAATCTAGACTTAGTGGTGTAGGCCTTAACTTTTAAATTTCTATGTCAGTGGGCTTTAATCATTTTTTCCCCAATGTTTCTAATGCAGAACCACTGCAACTATTATATAGCCATTAGAGCCAACAATATTGTATGTAATCAAAAGAAGGAATCTTACCTTTTATGAAACCAGTTGCTCAAGCATTGTTGTTAATCGTCGCCGAGACCAATCAATTTTAGATTAGAGTTAATAACTCGCAAGCACGACCGACTCTATTAGCCCTCGACATTTACATGCTCCTCTTTGTAATACAAGAGCCAAGCCTTTTATAACACTGCATAAGGAAAAGGCCCTTCACACGACCAAGCCATTGAACCTAGGTCCTAGAACCTCGGTCCCCAACCTTTCCCATGTCATTATCTTTACACGTCACCTCGACTCCTCATCACCCCAACCCTTTGAACTGATCTGCAAAGGGATTGCTCCCAAAACTTCCAGGGAGACAAACTCCGAGATGTGAAATTTTCCATTGTTTGCAACGTCATTTATTAACATCCCCAACGCTCAGCCTTCGGCTTTTCTCTGTAGATTCGTGACTTTTCTTTGTAGATTCGTGCTTTCCGAGGAGTTTTTCCACGGATAAGTCAAAGTTATCAGCATCCCGATTTTAATGCGACAGAGTTCGAGTTTTTAAAGAAGCCGAGAAGCAGCAAGAAGCATCCCTGTGAGCCCGAGATCGATCTTCCAAGGGTCAATTCCCGATTGGAAGGCCAGTATTAAGGAGTCGTATACGGGTTGTATTTTTGGGGCCGATTATCTTTTCTAAAAGCTAGATTGGTGGGATCACAGGAGCCAAAATTGTGGCATTCTCAGCGACCATAACATAATTCATAAATATGGGTGATCGAATGTATCTTGAGGCCTAATTATTTTACTGAGGTGAACCATAATTTTAGTGGAAGAAGGTTGTGGCCAATAACTATCTCGTGGAGGCGGAGCACTCTATTGTCGAAGGAGCAACCCATATGGAGGCCGAGTATCCACCTATTTTCCAGACACTGTCCTGGAGCTACTCTCAGGTAGATTTGTTTTCAAGCAAAGAGCCCTCAATCTGGTTTTAACGTGGGGCATTTATGAGCAAAGCAGTGTGGTGAGCAGTGTGGTTACCAATGTGAGCAGCGTGGGTAGTAGTGAGACCAGCGAGCAGTGAACAGTGAGCATTGTGAGAGCAGAGAGTTTTCATGCAGCAGAAGTATCGAGCAACGAGCAAGCCGCAGCAAATGCATTCAAACATGACAAAGGAACCAGAAATTTCAGAACATGTGGAGACAAATGATTTAGGACAAGTGAAAATTGCCTCATCTATCAAAGCTGGGAAGTGGGTTTGAGTCAATGCCAAACAATATCGAGGCATTTTAAAACAAAGAAAAACCTGTCTAAAATGGGAGCAAACAAGGAAGAAACGGTCTCAAAAGAAAAGTAATGGAGCCCTTCGCAAAAAGCACTCAAACGAGTCTCCTCCACAAGCATGTGGCAACAAAAATTCCAAAGGAAAATTCATTGATGATTCTACTTATATATTTCCGCATCCACACCTCTCACCTGGTCATCTGACCCAAAATGGATCTTGTATAAAAATCTCTAAGTCTAAAGTCTTCATTTGATTTAATAGCGCAAGTGAAAGAATGACGGAAAAACCCAAAATCCAAAGGAAACGGAGAAGCGCAGCATGAATTCCCCGAAGTCGTTGGATCCACAAGATCAACGGATGAGATCAAATTGCATCGAAAGAAGCCAGCGGCATATCAACCTTAGCCTCAAGCGATTTGCGATCAGCGATGACATATGAACCATTGACTGAGCGCATAGATCAACGGTGGAGCGAGATCGTATCGCACCACAAATACGCCGAAGGGAGGACTTAGCATAGGCCAAGGATTCATGCGATATGTGATTGCGATTATGGCATCGCAATATCACATCGCACCATACCAACGGTGAAAGGACCCATAGCATCACGAAGGGCCAATATGTGATATGCCAATATCGGTGATCAGCGAGTGGACTGGTGAAACAATACAAAGACTTGCAATCATGTGTTATGCGATGGGCCGGTGGCGCCAATATCGGTGATCGGTGATCAATGGAGGAATGGGATTGAAACAATACAAAGGGGCTATACCAATGCGACTTGGGACAACGATAAAACACGGCCTCGAGAGGATTATAGGGCGGACTTTATATTGTTTGAAAACCGACTTTGGTGTTTCGGTAAGATTTTCCACTATTTCAATGTATTCTTGTGTATGCCCTATGTAAATAGAAAAGTGTGTTCTCATGGATTTTCACTCGTGCCCAAAGATCCTTCCATTTGTAAACAGTTGCCCTGTGTCTTAAGCTTTTTTGCAATGATTGTTTAAACGCTTAGCAGGGAGATGAAGGGACAGCGTCGGGAGCCAGAGAGCCCAAGAAGGGGATTGAAACAACAGTGTCGATAGGCTTAAAAGCCATTCAATGGTAGCACAGAGAGGAAGGGAGGTCAAAATCAGAGGGGAGACAGAGAGTCAGAGAAAACGCACAGCTACGAACAGTTGATCAAAGGCACTAAGAGGGAGAGTCTGTGCACTCTTTAGACTTGAGGTTTTCGAGTGAAATCCCTGTGTAATATCATTATTTGTTGTGTTATGGATCTGATTGAGTTCACACCTGTAAACTTTGTTCTTGAACACATAATATAGAGGTTGAAACTGAAAGATGGACCAGGAGACGTAGCCAGGAAGTCTGGTGAACTCCTTGATTATTTGTTGTGTTGATGTGTTGAATTGTTATGTTTTCCAATTGTTAAATGTTTGTATTATTCGCAATATTTTCGATCCATTGCACTAAATAACATAGGCATTCCTGCACATGTCTGTAATGCCTTTTCTTATTGATTTAGTATCCATTTCGGATCAAGTGGTATCAGAGCATTTGGTTTTGGTTTTATTAAGGTTTGACAAGCTTGTGCTAGATTTTGAATGCTAACTAGATTAAAGCTCAGATTAGGAGAAGGAGAACTTGTTGAGGCTAATCCATATATTGGAAGAGTCTATTCTCAAAGGAGAATGGCAGAAGAAGCTCCATTGGGATCAGAATCTTAGTTTATAGAAAGTATTATGACAATCTGAGCTATGGTGGAAGAGATGTATCTGGAATTTAAGAAGAGTCGAGGTGAAAACAGTTCAACACCTAATCCAGACAAAAGAGTAGAGGAACCTTTTCTAGTTGCCCCTCCAGAAGGCAAAGGGAAAGGGGAAATGCCTCCTCCAACATCTGCTCCATCATCGCCTTCATCATCCTCGTCATCTTCTTCGCATAACACGAGCTCTTCTAAGAAGAAGAAGAAAACTTCCTTAATCAAATTAGATGTGAAGTTTGATTTTCCAATTTATGATGGAGAACTCAATGCAAAAAAGCTAGATAATTGGATAATAAAAATTGATGTATATTGCAGGGTACAAAATGTGTATTCAGAAAGGAAGAAGATTCAACCGGCTAGCCTTCAACTTGGAGGAACTGCACTAGTATGATGGGAAGGAAAGACACAAGATGATCTGCAAAAACATGGTAAAATCATTTCTACCTGGAATGAATTTATTTCTGCTATCAAAAAGAAATTTTATCCTTTAGCTTTCATGCAGCAGATAATGATGAGTTGGCAAACTCTTCGCCAGTTGAAGGGTCAAAGTGTACAAAGTTATACTCAGGAATTCAGAAAGAGAGCTTTAACTCTAGGTATATCATTAGACTCACTTGAGACTTTATTGAAGTGTATAGGTGGTCTTCATAGCTATTTAAAGCATATTATTCTCATGTTTAATCCCAATAGCTTAGATGATGTATCAATTCAATCCATACATCTAGAAGCTAGAGGTAAGAATGTAAACCCAGAGATTGGAAGGTCATCTAAATATTCTGTAAGCAAGAGCAACGTAAAGAAGTTGGGATCACAAACAAAACCTCATGAGAAGCCATATAAATTAGGTTGGGTGTGTGATAAAACAAAGTTACAAGTAACGAGACAATGTAAACTTAGGTTTGCTACTGGAACAACATTTGTAGATGAGGTTGAGTTAGATATAGTTCCATTAGATATATGTGGTATTGTTTTGGGAAGTCCATACTTGTATGATAGAAAAGCTATTTTCTATAGAGCTGAGAATAAGTATCAACTCACTAAAGATGGAATAGAATATATTTTAAGAGCTCATAAACTCAAAGGTAAGTATTCTCTCATAAACTCGGGACAAATTAAAAGAATTGTGAATTCAAGTAAGCAATTTTACTAATGGCTGTAAAGGTAAAGGATCCTGAAAAATCCAATGCATTTGAAGGTTGTGATTCTAGATAGAAAGTTGATTTAGTTAAAGTTGTTTCAGAATATGATGTTCTATTTCAAGAACCAAAAGGTCTGCCACCCAAACAAAAAATAGCACATGATATTTGTTTACAACAAGATGCTCCATTGCCTAACATTGGAATGTACAGGTTATTAGCTTTAGAGAATGCAGAGATAAAGAAGTAGGTACAGGAATTGTTCGATAAAGGGTTTATATAACCAAGCACATCACCATGTGGATCTCCAATCGTGATGGTGAGAAAGAAAGATGGTTCGTGGAGAATGTGCATTGATTATAGAGCACTAAATAAAATAACGATCAAGAATTTTTATCCTCTTCCTCGTATTAATGATTTATTAGATCAATTGAAAGAAGCAGTTTACTTTTCTAAGTTAGACTTGCGAAGTGGTTATCATCAAGTCAAAGTTGCAGAACAAGATGCATCGAAGACTGCTTTCAAAACAAAGAAAGGACTGTATGAATGGTTCGTTATGCCTTTTGGCTTAACTAATGCTCCTGCTACATTTATGAGAGTCATGAATGATGTACTTAGACCATTTATTGATGATATAGTAATTGTTTATTTAGATGACATTCTTGTTTTTAGTAAGACATGGGAATACCATGTAAAGCATGTGAAACAAACTTTACATGTTTTAAAAAGAGAAAATCTCTATATAGAACTGCCAAAATGTGAATCTGGAAAAACATCTTTAAATTATTTGGGTTATATTGTAGGGGGTGGTGAATTGAAGATAGATCCCTCTAAGGTTGAATTCATTATGAACTGGCCTAAACCCAAATCTTCTATAGAGGTTAGGAGTTTCCTAGGGGCAACACAATACTGGAGAAAGTTTATTGCTAACTTTTCTTTGATCGCAGCTCCATTACATGCTTTAACAGGATTGAAACAGGTGTTTAAGTGGGGAGGCAAACAACAGAAAGCCTTCGACACCTTAAAAGAAAAAATCAGTACAACACCAGTACTAGCACTACCAGATCTTCAACATCCATTTGAGATTAAGACAAATGCTAGTGATTATGCCATGGGAGTAGTGTTGATGCAACACGGAAAACCCATATGCTATCATTCTGAGACATTTTCTTGTGCAATAGTTAATTATCCTACATATGATAAAGAATTGTATGCATTAGTACAAAGTGTGAAAAAGTGGAAACATTGCCTAATGGGTAAAGAAACAATCATACATACAGATCATCAACCACTTCAATATTTGCACTCACAAACTAAATTGCAGCAATCAAAACATTATAGGTGGATGGGTCTTCTACAACAATTTCATCTTGTCATCAGATATAAGAAGGGCATACACAATAAGGTTGCAGACGTGTTATCAAGACCAATCATAAATGCATCTACTATACTTAAGCATAACTCAATAATGCATGAAAGTTACATTGAACAATCTTCTCAAGATGTAGATTTTAAATATGTATATGCAACTTTAAGCCATGGCAAGCAAGTAGAAGAATTGGATTATTATGTAAAGGACCAACTTTTATATCATTTGGGAAAGTTATGCATTCCACAAACTGAAAGAGTTAACATAATTTGAGAAGAACATACTTCTATCATATCAGGTCACTTCGGTGTAAGTAAAACAGTTGCACAATTGCAAAAGTTCTGTTATTGGCCAAGAATGCACGACACGGTTTCTACATATATCGAAGGGTGTACTATGTGTGCTACTAGCAAGCCCAATAATAGGAAATTAGGCTTGTAAACTCCACTTCCAATTCCTTTTCGTCCTTGGGAAAGTGTTTCCATGGATTTTTTTGGGGGATTGCCAAAATCTATGAAAGGTCATGACTATTTGTATGTTGTTGTGGATAGGTTCAGTAAAATGTTTATTTTGATACCATGTAACAAGCAAGTTACAGTTGAACAAACAGCAAAGTTTTTCTTTTAGAATGTATGGGTTCATTTGGGTTACCCACTTCTATTGTATCTGATCAAGATTCTCGATTTGTTGGGAAGTTTTGGTCAAATCTATGGGAATTGATGGACACCAAGTTGAAGAAGAGCACAGCATTTCATCCATAAATAGATGGTCTGGTAAAAGTGGTCAATAGGACAGTGATCCAGTTGCTCAGAGGCTATTGCAGCAAGCATCCCAAGCTTTTGGATGTGCATTTGTGTTATGTGCAGCATGCTTACAACTGTGCCAAGCACTCTTCTACTCAAAGATCTCCTTCTGAGACTTGTTTTGGTTTTATACCAAAGTCTCCCTTGGTTTTTTTGTTTGGTAAAGACATAGTAGTTGATGGACACAGTGATGTGAACAAAGCAACCAAGTTCATTGAAAAATCCAGGAAATTCACCAGGCAGTACAGGAATAGCTGGAAAGAAGTCAAGCCAAGTACAAGGCAAGACATGACAAGCATTGAATTGAACATAGTTTTCAAGTTGATGATCAAGTCTAGTTGTATATCAGCAAAGACAAAATGTAGGATGAAGGCAAGAAGCTAAAACCAATAAGGTATGGACCTTTCAAGATCCTTGATAAAATTAGTGAAAATGATTTTCGCCTTGATTTGCCAGCTTATATGCAGATCTATTCAGTCGTTAATGCAGAAAACTTGAGATTGTATGAACCTTCATTGATTGAGGATCTTGAAGAGAGAAGGCAGTTGCCTTCTATTGGGGATTTGCTGCCTAAGTATCTCAATCAGTTATAGGAGGACAAAACTCTAGACAGGAAGGTAAGAACTACGCTTCAAGGGGATGTTGAGTACATGAGAGTGGGACTCAAAGGTTCAAATCCAAGAAAGCACGATGGATAGGAGTTAAACAGGTGAAGGCGCAGTATCCTCACTTGCTCGAATTGTAAAAACTAACTTTTGGTGGTCCAAAATCTTTTCAGTGGGAAGGTGTAATCCAAAATGGATCTTGTATAAAAACCTCTAAGTCTAAAGTCTTCATTTGATTTAATAGCACAAGTGAAAGAATGGCAGAAAAAACCAAAATCCAAAGGAAACGGAGAAGCGTAGCATGAATTCCTCAGAGCTGTTGGATCCACGGGATCAATGGATGAGATCAAATTGCATCGGAGGAAGCCAAAGGCATATCAACCTCAACCTCAAGTGATTTGTGATCAGCGATGACATATGAACCATTGATCGAGCTTGCAAATCAACGGTGGAGCGAGATCTTATCGCATCGCAAATACGCCGAAGGGAGGACTTACCGCAGGCCAAGGATTCATGTGATATGCGATTGCAATTATCACATCGCACCAAACCAACAGGGAAAGGACCAATAGCATCGCGAAGGGCCATTATGCGATACGTCGATATCAGTGATCAACAATCGGCAAGTGGACTAGCGAAACAATACAAAGACCTGCGATCATGCGATATGTGATGGGTCGATGGTGCCGATATCGACGATCGACGGAGGAATGGGATCGTAAAAATACAAAGGGAATATGCCAGTGTGACTTGCGACAGTGATAAAACACGGACCCGAGAGGATTATAGGGCGGACTTTATATTGTTTGAAGACCGGCTTTGGCATTTCAATCGGATTTTCCACTGTTTCAGTGTATTCCCATGTATGCCCTGTGTAAACAGAAAAGTGTGTACTCAGGGATTTCACTCACGCCCAAAGATCCTTCTGTTTGTAAACAGATACCCTGTGTCTTAAGCATTTTTGCACTGATTGTTTAAACACTCAGCAGGGAGATGAAGGGACATCGTCGGGAGCTAGAGAGCCCAAGAAGAGGATTAAACCAACAGCAATGATAGGCTTAAAAGCCATTCAATGGTAGCACAGAGAGGAAGGGAGGTCAGAGTCAAAGGGGAGACAGAGAGTCAGAGGAAACACACAGCTACGAACAATTGATCAAAGGCACTATGAGGGAGAGTCTGTGCACTCTCTAGACTCGAGGTTTTCGAGTGAAATCCCTGTGTAATATCACGTTTTTTGTGTTATGGCTCTGATTGATCTCACACCTGTAAACTCTATTCTTAAAGACATAATATAGAGGTTGACATCGAAAGCTGGACCGGGAGACGTAGCCAGGAAGTCTGGTGAACTCCTTGATTAGTTGTTGTGTCGATGCGTTGAATTGTTATGTTGTCCAATTGTTAAATGTTTGTATTATTCACGATCTTTTCGATCCATTGCACTAAATAATATAGGCATTCCTGCACATGAGTCTGTAATACTTTTTCTTCTTGATTTAGTATCCATTTCGGATCATCATCTGATCTTTATGTGAAAGAATTGTTAAATGCAAAACAAAGGTTAGAGGTTTTAGAAGCTAAAGAGAAGGAAAGAGATCATAAAATTCATATAATAACAGCTGAGAACAAGGCGTTAGCAGAAAGAAATAAAATTTAAAAAGAACAAGTGGCATTGTTACAGGAAGCTCTCCTCATAGGGAAGACAGAATGGCAATGCATGAAGGCAGATGTGCAAAACATAAAGAAATATGTAGTGGAAAGTATAGAGGTGGTGAATGTGAAATCATCCCAGGATAAAGGGAAAATGATTGCCCAAATAAACAACCATGAAGAGTACACAAGAGAAGTAAAGAAAGGAGATTCCACCAAAGTTTCCAAAACTTGGGCTCAAGTTATTGGAAATCCTGTGAATAAGGAAGGAGAAACAAATATTCAGGCTGACAACATGCAAGATAGGGAAGGCAAGGAAAGAAAATAGGGAAACAAACATAATTATTAAAGGGGTAAAAGACTATGGGAAAAATGAATGTACTTTTGACCTTGCAAGAGACTTCTTGAAAGACAAGTTGCTATGGAAAGGACAAATATGCCAAGCATGGAGGGTGGGTAAGTTTAACGAGGAGAGAGCTAGGCCCATAAAAGTCATTATGCCTAGCTTGCATGATAAATATATTATTCTAAGCAAGAAACATCTCTTGAGGGGTTCTCATTTTTTCCCAGAAGAAGATTTAACTGTAAAACAACAGGAGGAAAGAAGGGAGGACATTTTAAAGGTTAGGGCAGAAAGAGATGAATGAAAGAGAGCATGGATTTATAAAGTCAAAGCTATGATAGTGTAATTTGGACCTCCTTCCAGAATAGAGCAGCAAGATGGTAATAAAGAAGAGGCAACAAACTCATCAATAGGAAATCAGAAATCAAAGTCGGTATGGGAAAACAGGGACAAAGACTCAAATGTGAGTCTTGCATGTCAAAGTAAATAGAATCAAGTCATACCCAGGTTTCCTTAAGATTAGTTTGTTGGAACTGCAGAGCTTACCCATGGAGACGCGGACCTGGGTTAGGACTTATTGTAGAAAATAGAGACATAATTTGCCTCATAGAAACACATGAGCATGAAGGGTGCAAGACACCTTTATTTGAAGGATACTAGAAGATGGCAGTGTGGAACAAGGCAACAAGGAATGGCAAAGGGCATGGGGGTATCATGGTTTTAGTAAGGGAGAAAGAAGGTTGCCTTATTCAATTAGAAAAAGAAGACTCAAATAAGTAATTCATTTGGTTTAAAATATCAGAAAATGGAAACCACATTAGAATTGCAGCATGCTATTTTGTGCCACAGGTTTCAAAAATCTACAAAGGTAGAGGAATTGACCACAAAGATCCATTTTCAGCTTTAAAAGAAGATATAGCAACATATTCGCAACTAGGTGAAGTCCTTATAGTGCATGATTTCAATGATAGGACTGCAAGTGAGCAAGCTAGCATTTTTTGTTGTAAAGATGATTGTGACCCTATTTGGATTACAAAAGAAAGTAATCATCAGTGGGAAAGAATTTTAAAGGACAAGGGCTGCAATATCTTTGGTGAATAATTGCTTACTCTATGTGGGGCCTTTGATTTAGTTATTTGTAATGGCTTGACTAGATGGGCAAAGTCCAGTAATTTCACTTGCAATACTTACAATGGAGCAAGTGTGGTAGATTATGTAATTTGTTCACATGATTTGTGTGAGAAAATGGAAGAAGTTTTGGTTGGAGATCAGCTGTGGGATTTGAAATCAGATCACAAGCCAATTTATTTATGTTCGTCTTGGATTGGAAAAAAACAATTAGAGTCGAAAATTCAACATGTCCAACAAAATCTCCCACAGGACAGAATTCTTTTGACCCTAGAAAATTGTAATACCTTCAAAATGACGCTATAGAGGCTCTTTGAGAAGGAGAAAATTACAATTCACAGCCTTCATAGTTATAAATTAACACATTTAATTCAATGTGCACTTGCAAAGTGCAAAAAAAAAAAAAAAAAAAAGTCTAAAACAAATTGCTTTCCGATTAATGCTTGGTTTGACAAGGAATGTAAAAAGGCAAGGAGAATGTGGAAAGAGTCAAACAGGGATAACATAAAGCTCAAATCGTACAAATAGCTATTAAGCAAGAAAAAGGTTGATTTCGTGGTTTCAAGGAGGGAAGAACTAATCTTCCTTGGGAAAATAATCTCAAATTATTTTGGAAGGAGCTCCAACCGAAAAAGATACAAATTGGAAATAATATTACAGCTTCTAAATGGTTTGACTATGCAAGACAACTCTACGAGCAGGTTCCCAAGGTTGACCCTCCCCCCTTGGTCAACATTGATACTGAACTCTTCACGGTACAAGAGGTAGAGATGGGTATCAAGAAGTTGGGTGTTGGAAAAGCAAAAGACTTAGCTAAACTCCAAGCAAAATATCTAAAGTGGGGCTCAAAGATTCTTGCACCTCACATTATAAAAATCTTCAACAACATCATACAACGAGGGCTCCCCATAGATTGGTCAACTAGTCTGGCAATACCTCTTTTCAAGAGGGGTGACTTCAATAATCCCTCCAATTATAGGACCGTCATGATAGACCCTTTGTTTGAAAAGTTATTTGGAAGCATGCTAGAAAACAAAATTAGCAAGTGGGCAGAAGAAAGAGATAAGCATGCTAAATGGCAAGCAGGTTTTAGACCTAAACATTCCACAGTTGATCATTGCATAACTTTTAGGCATATCATTGAAAAAGTTTGGGATAAAAAAGGAAGAAGTCTTTTGTTGCTTTGTTGATTTCATAAAAGCGTTTGACTCGATTCCTAGGGATAAACTTTGGTAGAGAATTGAGGTGTTAGCTCTCAAATCTACCTTAGGCTGAAATAAGGTAAAACTCAAGGCTACATCAAACCACACTCAGCCTCGTAGCTAGCCCTACGAGGATAGGAGAGGGCACTCTCCAGTCGATCTCGATAAAATAAGCAATAGGGTGCGAGATGACTCTAGAATGGGAACTGATTTTAGGCTAGTGAATAGATATGAAAAGGGGTTTTAATGAATGATTGGGTTTTCTGGGCAGTGTGGTATCAAGAACAACGTGAGCAGAGATTTAATCAAAGGCACAGATTATTCCATAAGGCGAGGTAGGAGCGAAGTTTAACAATTAAATTGAAATTAAACGGAATGGAAAGACTGCTAAGAAGTCGACAAGGGCATGTGTGATGAATCCTTATCAAACAAAAGAAATTACACAAATACTGAACGTTCTCCCAAGGTAGAGTAGTTATATGGATTCTACCTTTCTACTTAAAAACATTTAGCTGGAAATGATTATGAATAAACTATGAAACATTATAAAAGACATTGAAACAGAAAGAAAGACACATTTGCTAAATTCGTAGCACAAGAATCTTATGAAACAGAGTTGTACCATTCAATTAGTTTCTCTGTCAAAACTGTACAACAAAACTCTGTATTTTTCCTCCACCAGTTTTTAGAATTCTCCAACCCCACATTACAATTGATTTACAATGTATAAATAAAACCCAACTCTGAAAAAACCAATCGATCCAGATAAGGGATTTTTTTTATCATTATTAAACAAACAAGATTGAAAGCCAATCTGCTTTTCTGAAGATAGAATAGCACTCCTTTTTTTACTCGAATCTATTTGATGATCGATGAATAAGCAACATCTGGAGCGTAGACCATTTGAATTAGGAAATCTGAAATCCTAGATAGAAAATCAAATCCTATTCTTCTGTTGTGGTAGGTATCTACGTTTCAAATTTAGGCGTTTTTAACTTGTCATTTTAACCATATACACTAGGTTACAGTAAAAACGTGCACATGCCTTTCCTTTGCCACCATGCATTCAAATACAAGAGAACCATGGAAGTCCTATTTGAGTGTAAAACTTGGGGCCCGAAAAATCTCATCTTGGTGAAAATTAAAAACTCCGGGTGACAGAACAAAGGAACCTCTCATGCTGAATTGCAGAAAACTGTGCCGAAGGAGTAATCATTTGAGAAGATTGTTCACATCCAAATATTTTGGAATTAATTTACAAAACACCGCCGGCGTCTTGCAAATCCAATTTCTTCACAATCTGCCTTGTCACACAGATATTCTACAACACGTCTCCAAACATATTTGACATCCAATGACTCGAAAATTTCCCAGGCCTTTCTCTGCTCATTGTAAACGTTATTTCACTTTATACTGGTTCTCTGTCGATAGCCAAAAAGCGAACTAAGGAATGGTTGTTGGAGTAACCAGCCCAGAACATGAATCCTCTGCAAAAATATCAAAACAGTGGGCCAGAAATCACTGAAGAGAACAATAAAGCCATAAACTTCCATTATCATTCCAATGACGGGCCATCCAACAAGAACCACAAAAAATCCAATGGCAAAGGAAATTGAACCCTTGTAATGGCTTTAATTCATAAAGAATTGTGTCGTTGACTTCATACCAATTGTTAACATAACTCTTGCCATCAGCACCTGCGCAAAATGTGATTTCTTATACTGAAAACAACATTAAATTTGACAAACCAAAACTAAGTGCGCTTATTATCCCCTGTCGAATTCCACTTGTCAAGGGCGTGGAACACTTTTCACTGTAAAGGCTCATCACTTTCTCCTATGCAGAAAAAGAGGCAACAGTTTCGAATGCTTCCAAGTGCATCCTTTGTAACTTTAGGGTGCTTTCATCCATGTTACCATAAATGATTACACGTTGCAAAGAGTCCTGGCCAGGATATGGATATGCTTTAAAATAATTCGGTTTCCCCCAAATATATGACCCATCTGACTAAGGCGAAGAAAATCTTGGCAGCCCACTAATATTTGCACGCATGGAATTGAAGAACTTTCAGTTTTGGCATCCTATGTAAAAATGTTGGAAGGCAGTATTGATTTGCGGAAAAGAATAACGCCAAAGCTTCCACCTCTGGAAAATGAATTTGACACCAATCTTGTTCTTGCATTGCACCTGTGTAAATTGAAACAAACTGAGCGCGAGATGCCTGATCTTTGTTTGGCCTACTACAACACCAATCACTTCTTCCATGTCCCCTAGCACCTCGATTGAAAACAAAAGGCTTGAATTGATTCTGCACAACTCCACTGTTACTTGGTATAGTCCCAGAAACTGTTGCAGCACCTCGCCTTACGTATTGGAGAAGAATTGAGCTGAAACAAATTGAATTTTTGTGGAGCGCAAATGATTTTGGCCTTGAAATTATACGCATAGTGCGCTCACCAAGTGCGCTGCGCACAGCATGCGCGTGCTATTTTGCACAGGGTGGTGAAGCCCAACGCGTAGCGCGCGCCTTGTGCGTAGCGCGCTCTCTCTATGGCTAGCACGCACCTTACACCTCCGGTCTTCAGTTTTCATAACAAGCTTTCGCCCTTATAATCTGCAATTCGACCTTTACTTTGGGAATCTATGCAAATGAGTTGTCTCCGAGCAACGATATTGCTTATTATGCCCCCCCCCCAGGCATGCAACTTCAAGTAAATGTACTTCAAATGCATTCTGGCGTTTTGTAATAGCTCTATCAGACATTCGATTACCAACCATTGGAATAGCATTATGCAGAATATGAAGTTGTTTATGTGTTTGCAAACCTGAGGGATCAAGTAAACCGATGGAGAATGTCAATTCTTCACCATCGCCTGCTCTGCCACTCAACACTACAATCTTTGGACAAAGAGCAGCAAGCTGCTCAATTTCCTTTACACTAACTTCCTTAAATGCATGACAGCTGAGCTGCTTTAGTGATTCTCTGACGTTGTCCCAAATATAGAAGGCAGATAGCGATTACAAATTAAAAGGATGGTTCTACTGCTCTAATAGAATTACTTTTCAAATAGGGTAGTCTGCATTGATCCCTAGAATTCAAACCTTGTGCATGTTTGGAAACTTTGCAATAACCAGCACAAGCACAACAATTGTGTTCAAAAACAAAAACCAAGGATTTCTGTAGTCAGTAGTGTGAGATGCAATTAAATACAGTATTACGAGAACTACAGTAAAAAAAAATCCCTGTTACGGGTAAGTTGTTTGCCACTGTTATTTCCCACAACCCAGATCTCCAATACAACAGCTGCAGCTGACTCTAGAATTTTATCAAGGTGTAAGGACATTTTAATGTGAAAGCTACTACAACAGGATAACCTTCATGAAAAAGTTGCACAAACTAGACTGGAATTTAATAACTCGAGAGGGCCCAGTATTCTTGGATAACCTGTGTAGTATCTGAGATTTTGGCAGCCTTTTGGCACTTTGACATTGAAGCTCTGTTTTACAATTTCCTTCTCTGATTGTTGATGATGTTCTTTCTGTTTGTGCTTTTGCAGGGATAGGAGCTGATGAGTCCTGGCAAGGTGACCAGGGCCTGCATTTGACATTTTTCATGAGGGAAGATTTTAAAAAATATACTTACTGCAAACAACTAATTTGACAATTTCTTCTCCAAAACAGGGTTTTGGAGAAGAATCATCCTTTTGATCATTGAAACTCCTGAAATAATAACTCATTGAACCTTCCTCTGGCTTGCACATGTTATTGAAATACTTCTGAAGACTAAACCTTGAGCTCAAGAATTAAAATGACTCTTTTCTGGACCACAGTAACATTAGTGATTGCAAATGATAAGAAATGAACTTTGGAGAATTAGATTATGACAAGGGGCTGACAGGACCGAGTCTAACATGAGGAACTTGGGGTTCCTAAACATTTGAAAGCAGTTGTGCATAGGCTATATGAAGATGTGAAAGTCAAAATTAGAACTTCAACAGCTATTTCTGAAAGTTTTAGAAGTGATATCGGGGTCAAGCAAAGTTGCCCACTGTCTCCTACCCTTTTTGGTTTATATATTGACAAGCTTGAGGAGTGGTTAAATTTGTAAGGGGGTGATGGTATCTATTTATGCAAGTTTGTTATAAGGCTTATTTTGTATGCATATGACCTTATTTTGATTGCTAAATCGGCTCTTTGTTTGCAAGAGTACTTACTATCCCTTGATCATTTTTGTAGAAGTGTGGGGATGCAAGTCAATATCAGCAAAACAAAAGTAGTGGTCTTATCTAAGAAAAGAAAACATAACCAACATAAGTTCTACATTGAAGGCAACATTCTGGAAGAAGTTGTGGATTACAAATACCTTGGGACTGCCTTCAACAAAAATCTAAGTTGGAATGGTTGTAGAAAAAAAGAGCTTTTGGGGTTAGAAAGCATTTTATGCTTTTCAAAATAGGTGTAGAGAGGCAGAGTTATGGGACTGGAAGGCCACTCAAACTCTTTTTGGGCTTCTAGTGATTCTGGTGATTCTCTATGGTTGTGAACTGTGGGCTAGCGGTACCTCCAACATGCAGTGGAGACAAATTGAGAAAATTAAGAAGCATTTGATTACAAACAAATTTAAGATTAAAAGTGCAGTTCCTTATGATATCTTGTTAAGTGAAATAGGGACTGTAATTGCTATGGTGCGAGTCATAAGGTATTTAAAAAAAATTGAGCAAATGGAAGAGGGTAGATGGCCTAAGGTTGTCTTTAATGATATATTGTGCAAGAGAAAAAAAACTTGGATGCAGAAAAATAAAAAATGGTTTAGTAAATGGGGTATTTGTTTGAATGTGTGTCCCATAAACAATAAAGAGATAAAAGCTTTTATTATGGAAAAGTTCCACAAACGTACTTGGGATAAGGAGCTAGGAAGAAAGAAAAATTACTATATTGAAGTGTTTAATTCCACTCATAATCATCAACCAAAATCATACAATATCTCTTGGAGAGCCAAAATTCTTATTTCTCAGTTAAGGACTAATTCTCATCAACTTCGTTGTGAAACAGGGTGCTAGAAAAGGCCAAAGGAAGTGTGGGAGGAAAGGGTGTGCATTTTTTGTTCTTTTGGAAAAGTGGAAACAGAAAAACATTTCATTTTAGAATGTGAGGCCTTCAAAGACAACAGGGAAAGTTATGCATATATGCTAGCACCTAGCTCTTGGGATAATCTATTTAGCGAGGGGTTTGTCGAGAAGCTGGGAGCATTTATTGTGAAGCTTCACAGAAAATGGTTGAATACATCAAGCAGATGAAGAAGAAATTTGTCCCATATGCTATCTTTAGCCTCGTGGACGTTAAAATAATTTCTTTCTTCTTTCTTCTTTATAAAGTGTGCACTATAAAAAACTTCTAAGAGGATTCAATGGTCCTCATGGCTGCTTGTTGGTCTCGTACAAATATGTTGGCGCCACTTCATTCGACTCTTTCCATGTTAACTTACTTCCAGGTAACCCCATCACTCCACATTGACTGACTGCCACATCCACTTGGTCCTCATCACCTCAATGCTCCTTTGTGTACTCCTTCTTTGATATTCCAAGGAAACCCTCTCGAGGAATATATCTTGTGACGTGTACCACTTCCAAAGACAATTCCCTCTAATAGATAATACCTATACATACACATGAAATTGGCCAAAAAACAAACTTGGATTAGGACCAACCCAAGATGAGAAATAGTAGACTTTATGAAGGGGATAAAATAAAGGAAAAGGAATCTCAAATCAAAACCTTAAGGGGAAAATAGAAATGAGGCCTCATCTTCAACTAATCTCTATGAGGTCCTGCAAATTCAAGAAGAAACAAAAAAAGAAGACCCAAAGAAAGGGGAAGAATTACTAAGTAATGAAGAAGAAAAGACAAAGGAAGAAGAGAAGTAAATCCAATACATAGACCCACAAGAGATGCAAATCTAGAAAACAAGGAACAACCCTAGATCCAACAAAATATTTAGAATCCACCAGGAATTGATAATCAGAAGAAGGGGATGGAAGGCATGATCGTGGAAAACAAAGTATCAGAGATGACGAGAAGTGAGGGGCGGAAAATGGGAAGCATGCCCACAATTCCAAAGGAACCAGAGGCAGGCACTGGGAAAGTATTAACTAGACAGGCAAAAAAGAAATAATAAATTGGGGAGATGAAAAAAGCAGTCAAGAAACAGGAAATTCCAAAAGAGGACAAGGGAGATATTCTATGAAAGAAATTAGAGAAGCATAAGAATAATTAAATAAAAAACTAGGAAGTTAATCCCAAATTAATGAAATCTTCCAGTTAATGCGCATTAAACCCCTCTAGTAGATATCAAATAATGAGAAGGGAACGTAAATGCATTTTGATCTTAGGACTTTTCTAGAAAGTTTTTAGCTGGAATGGGAATGATTTTTTATTATTATTATGGGGTAATTGTTTGAGAGACTAGATTTAACCTTTGTGCTCAATCCAATATGGTTTACTATTATTTTTGAAGAAATGTAATAGTTCTGGGTTGGATCCCAACTTTCATTTTTAATAAAATTGTCATAACAGTTTCTTTGGAAAAAAAACATTGAAATTTTCATTATAAAACACAAGATTATATTTATAATTTTGTTAATATTGTAGGTTTTAACCCCGTACAGAAATTACCTGCATATGAATTCTAAAACACAGAAAATAAATAGTGCGAGAGCAGAACACATAAAACACATATACACAGAGATTTTCCTCTAGATCCCAAAACCGAGACTACCAGCTTGATTTTTCATTATGTTCCTTTCAATGTTATAATACATATTTATACATGCTGAAGCATCCAATACCATGGACCAAAAACCATTGTGTCCAATACCATGGGCTGAAAACCATCGCGTCCAAAAACATGTGCAAAAATCATGCACAAAACCATAGGTGGGTCCGCCCAACCTAACATAGGGTCCAAAACCAAAATTTTTCGGGGCGCTGCCAGACCCCATATGGGTTACGAGTACACCTCACCCTATGTGACCCTCCCCCTCTAACCCTAGTTACTAAGTGGGCATCTGGAAAGAATATAACAACCCAACATTCTCCCACTTGTTGTTTTCTTTTCACAGGGGGCCACAAGAGAGCTTAGTCATTTTTCCAGCCCTGAAATGCCCATTGTCTCTCTACACCAAGAGAACTTCTCAGAGCTCACAGATTTTTCCAATGCATCTGCAATATTCTTCAAAGTGTCCACCTTTACTAGCAACACCTTTTTGTCTTCTATTATATCCCTCACAAAATGGTATTGAACATTAATGTGCTTTGTCTTTGAATGATATGCAGGGTTCTTTGCCAAGAAAATTGCACTTTGGCTGTCACAGTCTATCCTTATAGCTTCCTGTACTAACCCCATACTTGAACACAATCTCTGCAACCAAACTGCTTCCTTTCTTGCATGAGCGGTTGCCATGTATTCTACCTCTGTAGTTGATAGTGCCACTACAGATTGTTTCTTACTCATCCAACTGACTGCACCTCCAAATAGGTTAAACACATACCCACTTGTAGATATTCTCTGATCCAAATCTACTGCCTAGTCTACATCAACAAAGCCATGAATATCCAACATTTTGTCCAAGCCTAGTCTTCCTTGGTAGCACAAACCATAATCACTAGTGCCATGCAAATACCTGAAAACCCACTTCACTGTTGTCCAATGCTCCTTTCCTGGTTTTGACATAAACCTGGTCAATACTCCCACTGCATGTGCAATGTCTAGTCTAGTACAGACCATTGCATACATCAGGCTACCGACTGCACTTGCATATGGAACACGGGACATGTCCTCTTCCTCTTCTTGTGTCTTGGGACACTGTTCAGCGGATAACCTCACACCTACAGGAATAGGAACCTTCACCGGTTTACTATCCTGCATATTAAACCTCTGCAATATTGTCTCGACATACTTCCTCTGGTTTAACCAGAGCTTCCTCTTTGCCCGATCTCTTTTAATTTCCATGCCCAAAATTTAGTTTGCAGCACCAAGATCTTTCATGTCGAATTTGGAGGAAAATTGGGTCTTCAAATCCTGGGTAATTTCTTTGTCATTTCCAACCAGCAACATATCATCCACATACAAGACTAGATAAATAACACAGTCACCAGTGAATTTAAAATACACACAGTGATCTGCTTTGCTTCTGGTGAAGTGAAGTCCCCATATAAATGTATCAAATTTTTGATACCACATCCTTGGTGACTATTTTAACCCATGCAGAGACTTCTTTAACTTGCATACCTGTTCTTTCTTACCCTTCACCGCAAAGCCTTCAGGTTGCTTCATGTAGATTTTCTCTTCCAAATCCCCATGAAGAAATGTTGTCTTCACATCCATCTGTTCTACCTCAAAATCAAAAGCAACAACAACAGATAAAAGTAATCTAATAGAAGTTACCTTGGCAACAGGAGAAAAAATATCACCAAAATCAATTCCCGGCACCTGGGAATAACCTCTTGCTACCAACCAAGCTTTGTATTTCTCCACTTTTCTTTCAACAATTGTCTTCTTTTTGAACACCCATTTGTTGCCAATGAGTTTCGTTCCAGCTGGAAACTCCACCAGATCCCAAGCCTCATTTTTGTGCAAAGATGTCATTTCATCAACCATGGCCTCTTTCCAAAGTTTTCCATCCTTTGAATCTACTGCTTCCTTCACAGTTCTGGGATCATCGTCAGTAATAGATAAAGCAAAATTTGAATAGAAAGCAGATGGACTATACCTTTCAAGCTACCTTCCTTCTTGAACTGATCTTCTCACAGTGGAGTTTGTGGCTCTTCCTCTTCTGATTGCTCCTTTGTTGTAGAGTCTGATTCTTCCTCCTTTAGCTCAAACTCTATCTTCTCAGGTTCCTTTCATTGGACTTCATGTTTAATAACATCTTTCACCTCTCTGAACACCACATCTTGGCTGTAAAAAACCTTCTATGTGACTGGGTTACAAAGCTTATAACCCTTTAAACCATCCTTATACCCACTAAAGATGCACTTTTCATATTTACTATCCAGCTTGGTTTGTTTCTCCTTAGGAACATGTACATATGCATCACATCTAAATACCCTTAGATGTGAAAGAGAGGGTTTCCTACCAGTCCATACCTATTGTGGAGTCTTATCCTCCAACGTTGATGAAGGTGACCTGTTGACCAGGTAACATGCAGTATCCACCACCTCTGCCCAGAATTCTTGTCCTAACCTAGCACCACTGAGCATGCTTCTTTCCCTTTTCATCAACATCTTATTCATTCTTTCTTCAACTTCATTTTACTGAGGTGTATATGGAGTAGTCTTCTGTCATGCTTTACCACACTTCTTACAGAATAGTCTTCTGTCATGCTTTACCACACTTCTTACAGAATTTTTCAAATTCCTTGTTGCAAAACTCTCCACCATTATTTGTCCTTAGCACCTTTTTCTTCTTCTCTGTCTGATTTTCCACGAGAGCCTTAAATTCCTTAAACCTGTCAAAGGCTTCAGATTTCTTCTTAAGGAAATATATCCATATATCCATGTATTCCTTGACAAGTCATCTATAAATGATACATAGTACACAGACTTACCCAGTGATGGAACCTTCATAGGTCCAAACACATCACTGTGCACAAGTTCTAATATATGTTTCACCCTCTTACTACCAGAGGGGAAACTCACCCGATTTTTGCTTCATATACACAATTTCACGAAATCAAAAAAACCAGAGAGCTATTACTCATACCTTCTACCATACCTTTACCATGAAGTATTCGAAGGCCCTTCTCTCCTATATGTCCAAACCTTTGATGCCACAACATGGTCTTCTCTCCAGAGACCACTAGATTTTCTGCTCCACTTTCAGGAACCACAAAATTGTTGCACCCATCAATAACAGTGCTACCTTGCAATGTGTATAGAGTTCCAATCCGAACTCCCTACATCAATCCCAGTGCTCCCCGAACCATCTTGCAGGTATCCTTCTCGAACACTGTTTTTACACCTGCATCATCCAGCTTGCTAGCAGAAATCAGATTTCTGGCTAATGTAGGAATATGTAGAACACCTGGAATCGTTCTAACCCTTCCACCTTGTAACTTCAACTTTACTTTTCCGCGACCAAAAATTCTAGCCTTCCTGTCATCCCCCAAGAAGACATCACCACCATCATATTTCTCATACTCGCAGAACCACTCTCTATGGGGAGTGTAGTGAAAGGATGCACCTGAACCAATCAACCATGCCTCGTGATCTACATGTGTACTTTAAGAAGCCAAGTACACATCCCCACCTTCATCTGAAGTGGTTTTCGCCTATGCAGAAGGAGCATCATCAGATCCCTTTCCTTTATCAAGAGCTTTAGATTTACAGTCCCTTTTGTAGTGCCCTTCCTTTCCACATTTCCAGCACACCACCTTTACAGGTTTTCCTAGAGATTTAGATCTCCCTATAGATTTAGATCTCCCATTCGATGACTTATTTTTGTTTTTGTTCTGGGTCCGCCCTCGTACAGAAAAGGCATCACCATCTTGGCTCTCCATATTTTTCCGTCTCATCTCCTTCGTCAATAAGGATGAGACTATTTCATCAAAATGCAACGCAGTTGCATTGCTACCTATTGCAATAACTAGACTATCCCATGAATCTGGTAGAGAACACAACAAACCGATGCACTTATCTTCATCTGAAATTTTAATATCAACAGATGCTAACTGACTTACCACGGTATTAAATGCATTCAGATGCTCTGTCGCCGAGTCTCCATCTTTCATCCTTAGGTTATACAGCTTTTTCCGCAGGAACAGTTTATTCACTAGAGACTTAGATTGGTACAAAGTCCCTAACTTTCCCACAAAGCCTTCGACGTAGCTTTCCCTGATACATTCAGCAATAATGAATCTGAGACACACAATTTTTCTCTTTGCCTTTCGATCCAACTTCTTCCATTCTTCATCGAACACTCCCCTTGGTTTAGTACCTGGATCTACCGCGATCAACTGGTCTTTATCCACCAACAGATCCTCCATCTTGAGTTTCCACAACTCAAAAATCTGACCATTAAATTTCTCGATCTCTATCTTTCCCACTGCTCGCCATCTTCTTTCACCACCAGAATCGATCGCGCAGATCCCACTGAACAGGGGCTACCCAGGCCCAAGTGAAACCCCTCAGCAATAAAGGCATCCCTGTGAAAGCCAAAACAGCTTTGATACAAAATTGGTTTTAACCGCGACAGAAATTACCTCATATGAATCTAAAACACAGAAATAAACAGTGCGAGAGCGAAGACATAAAAACACATATACACGGAGATTTCCCCCTGGATCCCAAAACGGACTACCAGCTGATTGTCATTATGTTTCTTTCAATGTTATAATACATATTTATACATGCCGAAGCATCCAATACCATGGACCGAAAACCATCACATCCAATACCATGGACCGAAAACCATCGCGTCTAAAAACATGTGCGAAAATCATGCACAAAACCATAGGTGGGTCTGCCCAACCTAACATAGGGTCCAAAACCAAAATTTTCTGGGGCGCTGCCCCAAACCCCATAAAGTGGGGTTACTGGTACACCTCAAACCCCATGTGACCCTCCCCCTCTAACCCCTGGTTAACTAAGTGGGCTAGTCATGGAAAGAATTTAACACAACCCAACAAATATACTT
The DNA here is from genome assembly GCA_000404065.3 of Pinus taeda. Taxonomy (NCBI): domain Eukaryota; kingdom Viridiplantae; phylum Streptophyta; class Pinopsida; order Pinales; family Pinaceae; genus Pinus; species Pinus taeda. Next base: position 29,892 of record APFE031019788.1, read on the forward strand.
AAAACATTTCATAATTTTTAAAAACCATGGTATTGCTTAAGGTTATTATTTTAATACTAAACATGTTTTAGTGTGATTCCTTGTAGTTTTGTACATTTTGAAATTTTTTTAACATTATATCTTTGCATTTTATATTTTTGATATTATTTGCGAATGCTAAATAACCTCACTACTATTACATAGATTATTGTTACATATTTACATATAGTCTCCTTCTTAATTTCGAAGAGAACATAATAATCATGAGCAAATTTGTTAACTCGTATTCAATATATGCTTAATATTTATTATGTCAATAGTTATGATAAATATTAAATTATTTGGGTGTGTTCAACTTTCTAGTAGCATAAGTTGGTTATTGTGATGGATGAATTCCTCGAAGGATCATTTTTTGATGAGAAGATGAATATATGAAACTCATATTTATATAACATACATTCATCTTAACCCTATATTTATCAAGTGTCGAGAGGGATCAAATCTCTTGAGGTGCAAACCTCTTTTTTTAGTATAAAATTTGAGGAAGGGTTTGCACCTCGAGAGATTTGATCCCTCCCAACGCTTGGTAGATATGGGGTTAAGATGGATCTAGGTTGGTTTCAATCGTGTATGGTCACACAAAATTTGTTGAACACCTAATTATTCTGATCATTTTAAATATGTTAAATATGTCTATGATTAATCTAGTCGTTTTAATTTTAAATTTTCTTAGTTACCTCAGTTTGTTGAGATGACAAAGACTATTGATAACTTGAATGATGAAAAATAATTAAATAAAATATGATTGCAAAGTGACAATGTAATAATGTTGAATGACAAAAAACATGAATAATAAGAATGTAATCAATTACAAATAATATTCATTATGATCAATCTCAAGCTATTTTCTTCTATTTATTTTTTTTCCGAAGGAAAAATCATAATCTTTCATTATGTAGAAAAATTACATATAGTAGATGCTCAAGGCATATGCATAGTTGTTGGCCCATGGCCATTTCTAAATAAATATCAGTAGATAATTTTGGCGAAAGCCATTTCCTGTGAGTAATAGTTCAAAATATAAAACATTGTGCAAAAATTCCTCGCAGAGGTATTCAGTCTGATGAGCCATATATATATATGTACATAAATATTTTCAAAAATGACAATTGTTTTTAAAAAATATCTAAAAAAACAGTGATTTAGGGCCTGTCCACCCTATGATGTGCATGATCTATATAGGGGCGATGATAGTATTGGTACTGTTCAGCACCCTCCTGTTCCGTGATCATCCACAGGCCTTAGAGTAGTAGCGTGGCCTCCTTGGAAAGCTTGTCAGCACTTTCGTTATATTCCCTGTATATATAATGACATGAAATTGTGTTAAAAATTTGCTTTGAAGATGATGACTTCGTCCAATATATTTCTAAGTGAATGAGCATGATAGTGATTTGTATTGTTGAACCAGTTTATAGTGATTTTAGAATCCCCGAAAATCTGAATGGATGTGCAATCATGTGCTAATGCAAAGTGCAATAGATGTCTGAGAGTGATAAGCTCGGCAAATTTGTTTGTCCCCTCCCCCAATCTCAGTTGAACTTTGTATGTGTTGTTCAGATATATGCAGAATGAAAGCCCCACCATAGCCATGGGCTTGGGCTACACCATCGAAAAAAAAACCATGGGCGAGATTTGTCAATCAGTCCAAGGGAGAGAGTGCGACAGATGGGGGGGTTTGTCAACTTCCAAGATTTCATGGTAGGCTACCACAACCTTTGTAATGATGACAGGCCAATGAGCTATAGCTTCATTAAAAATGATATTATTCAGGGTGAGCCAAATAGTCCAGCAAAGGATGAGGGGTAAACATTGTTTTTTAGAGCCATGGTGCACAGTGAACCAAGAGTTCCAAGCTTGTGGGATAGAGGTTCCCTACCATATTTCTTGAATAGATAGGAGCTATGTAATTGATTGCCATAGTTGGGCGACTATAGGACATTGTAGAAACAGATGCTCGTTTGTTTTAGAGTCCTGTTTGCACAAGACACACCAATGCGGACCATAGATAGATCTATGTATGAGGTGAATCTACTGTGGGAGTTTTATTTCTGAGCACACTCAACATAAACAATCCAGCCTGTGGTGGTGTTTTCAATTTCCATAGATGGTGCCACCATTCCTGAGCTACCTCTAGTTTGTAGTCCGTGAGGAGAGATAAGTAACCAGTTTTCAAGGTGTATTTTCCATGCTCAGCTGGAGTCCAAACAAGTTCATCTGGACCTTCTTTTATACGGACATGTGCCTCAGACAGAGCATTTAAGTATCCTTCCCATATATGATGCCACTGTATAGGGATACCAACATTGTGACTAAACATCCATCCTTGTTCAAAAATAGTGATGTGTTCCCTGTCTGCTATCTGTGCAACCACCTTGATGTCCCTTTAATGTAGGAGTTGTATCAGGTCAGGAGGGAGTTGATATCTATTTCCTCCCCCAATCCATGGATCCATACCAATGCACACTTGATTTCAATCATTTATTCTCCAAGCTAGGCCAGTTCTGATAAAAGGCATAGATTGAAGGATTGTCTTCCAGACTATAGAAATGCCAGTACGTGGCCAAACTAGCAAGCAAGCCCAATCCAAGAGTTGTTGTGGCCAAACATATTTATGGTATGTAATTGTGGTCCAGAGATTTTGTGCAGTGAGTAGAGTCCATCTCATCTTTGTTGCTAAATCTTGTGCAAAAACAACCAGATCCTTTAAACCCCAACCGCCCCATTTTTTTGGTAAAGTAATGTTTTTCCAACTAACCCAAGCAAAAGTTTTTCCTTCTTTTTGTCCATTCCAGAGATATCTGCAGCATATCTTCTGGATACGGGCAAGGATTCCCCGAGGGATCCAGGCAAGTGACATCCAGTACACAGGTGTGGCTTCCATAATAGATTTGATGAGGACGAGGCGCCCGGCTCTGGAGAGAAATCTATGATTCCAATTTTTCAATCTTTTCTCTATTTTGATCACCAACCAGATCCAGTCTGCAATTAGGTAGCAATGAGGTTTGATCCAGAACCCGAGGGCATTTAGGCCATTTTCTAGATTGTGTAGTTGATAATGGAAGAAATTATGAGCAACTTTGTCTTCCTGTGGGGAGGTATGTGACAGAGAAATAGTAGACTTGTATTGATTAGCAACCATACCAGTGGCATGTGCAAAGAGAGTTAAGATTTCATGAAAAGTGGTAGAGTCCCGTATACTATAATCATGAAAGATAAGAACATCATCAATACAAAGGAGATGAGTGAGGTAGCAGACGTCACTCATTCTAAGTCCTTTGAGTCTACCATCCCTTTTTGCGATTGCACTGAGCCTGCTGAGGCCTTCCATCACAATCAGGAACAGAAGGGGAGAGAGAGGGCATCCTTATCGGAGTCCCCGTTCCACATGGAAGAAGTGAGAGGCTGATCCATTTATGAGTACATTGAAGGATTCCAAGTTGATGCAAAACATGATATAATCCGTGAATGTAGATGGAAAGCCCAGGTGTATCATAATCATCTTTATATAGAGCCAACTAACTCGATTGAAAGCCTTTGCAAGATCGATCTTTAGGATAATACTTTTCAATTTTTTTACTTTGATAGAATGTATAGCCTTTTGTGTCGTTCCAATGGCCTCATGGATCTGGCAGTCCTGTAGGAAAGCAAATTGCTCAGGGGAGATATGGTGGGAGAGGATGGGGCATAACCTATTTGAAATAATATTAGCAATGATTTTGTACAAGGTATTGCAAAGAGAGATTGGGAGGAACTCATTGAAAGATGAAGGGATGCCAGATTTAGGGATCAAGGTGATGAAAGTAGACTTGATGGGCTCGTACATTTTGCCTGTGATCCTGCATTCTTCGATTACTTTGAGGAGGTCATGTCCTATAAGCTCATAATAAGCCAGATAGAATTCAATATTCCATCTGTCTGATCCAGTGCTTTTGTCTTTTTTAAACCATTTCAGAGTCCCTTCAAGTTTTTCTGCGAAGACAAGTGCAGTTAGCTCTTCTGCTGTATCCAAATCGACAAAACTTGTGAAATGCCCTACCAATCGAATTATTTTGCAAGATTTTTAGCTGATGGTTCTTTGTATAGATGTTGGAAGTGAGAGTTTCCTATATGAGAAAGATGGCTGAAAGCATTTGCGATGCCACAGTCCTGAGTGGGCATATTCCAGATGGTGTTTGAGACCTTCCTCCCCTTGGTATAATTCTGAAAGAAACTCATATTCTCGTCTCTGGCTTTTAGCCAGATTGCTCTGCTCTTGAGGTGCCATGACTCCTCCCTTTCGTTCAGTATTTTGGCTCACTGGTTTTCTAATTCTATAAGGTGGATCTTGGTTTCTGCGGAAATGAAGCCCCTATTCCAGTCATCCAGTAGGACAACCAATGTTGACTCGATTGTGGCGAGGGTGTTGTCATCCTTTAGGGTTTTTTCCTTTGCCCATTGTATAGATAATCTCTTGAGCTGAGAGAGAGTATTGTAGAATCCTTCAGCCAGGGTATGACCCCTTGTGGGAGGGTTCGCCAGCCAAAAATCAACGATTAATTTGGAGTAGGATGGGCCCTGAAGCCAGGTTGATTTGAATTTGAATGGTGCCTTGGGCTTTTTATGGGGTCAGTGATTTCCAAGAAGATAGGGGAGTGATCTGAGATACCACCTGCGCCGACCCATTGCCTGTAGAGGGATAATCTCTGTAACAATGGGATCTTGATTAAAAATCTGTCCAGCATTCTAGCTAAGGTCGCCTCCCCAACTCTCTTGTTCCTCCATGTGGGCAATGGATTAATCATGGGGATATCAGTCAGTAGGGCCTATTCCAAAAGCGTTTCCATGGTATCAGAGAGCGGGCCAACCTATGCAGATGAACCCCATGACTCGCTAAATCCGATGGAAAATTTTAGATCTCCACCAATAATGAGGTTTTCTGATGAGGTTTTGGAGAGTTTTAAGAGTCGATTCCAGAAGGCCTCATGCACCTGGCAGAGATTATAGACATTTATGACTCGAAGATCCATACCAAGGTCAGCAGAGGAAACATCTATCCCAATGAAACCCTGCCCTCCCCACGCAGATTTTAGGTTGATGGAACCAGGGTTAAATCCCAGAGCCAAACCACCAGATCTCCCGACTGCATCAAGGGAGAGGAAGGTCCAACCAAGTTTCAGATCTCCCAGGATATGGGTAATGTGATTTGCTTCACCAAGGGTTTCTTGTAGAAAAATGATGTCAATAGGCTCGAATTTGAAAAGCCTTTGGAGGGCTAGTTTTTTGGGTGAGCTAGCCATGACCCTACAGTTGAAAGATAGCCACTTCATGGAGGTAACATGTCATAGGTTTTCACTACTCTAAGAACCCGATCCAAGGAAGTTTTTCTGCCAAAGGCCACCTCGGCCCCTGCCCAAAGGATAGCATGCGAGAGGTAGGACTTGTGGCCGCAAGATGGTTTTAGGGGTAACGAGGGGGTGGTTATGCCTAAACCAGAGTGGTGTGTGGGGGATTCATATGAGAGGGAGCAGGTCCGCAAATTGTATGAATGAGGATGTTAGGTCCCTATACTACTAGTGTAACCCCTTATTATATTGTTGTGCCCATGTAGTCCCCATATTGTTATTATTGTGCCCTTATATTATTATTGTTATGTTGGCTTTGATTATATTATGACCCCTTAGACTCCTATATACAGAAAGGAGGTCTTTTCATTTGTATCATGCAAGAATTGTTCATTTGCGTAATTTAAAGGAGGTTACCCCCTCGAAGAGGTTGAATTCTAAGGCGTTCAACTATCTTTTCTATCTTTTTGTGAGCTGGTTTCATAACATTTGGTATCAAAGTTGTGGATTCTAGGGTTTCGCGGCCCTAAAAATGATATCATGGAAATTTCGCTACAAAGTTTAGGAAGCTACAAGAAAAACCCATTTGAGAGGAAATCGGTCTGAACCTTAGCTCTGAATTTCAGATCTTGTCTCGCTATATTTTCGGAGATATAATCTTAGGAAGTTAGGATTTTTGCAGACCCCCGAATTACATTCCAAACAGGTCACATTGGGAAAATAGTCATAACTTTCTCTTTGAGAAACAAATTGAAATTTCATAAGAAGTTACAGAAAAAGGACGGACTATAGTTTTATGTGCATATTTTTCAGATCCGAAGGTCGAAACAGTGACACGTGGCACTTCATACAACTTCGATCTTCTGAAAAGGTATATAATCAAGTAATCTTGGGTGATTGTGCATAACTCTTTCTTGGAGATTCTAAATTCAATCAGACTGGTGGCATTGGAAAGAGGACTTAAGGGCTACTGTAGGAGACAATTTCAGAACTTAAAGATCCAAAAGTACATAGTTGTAGTCATTTCAAGATCGAGCTCCTAAAATCAAGAAAAAGAGAGATGAGGAAGTTTGATGGCAAGGATCTGGTAAATTGGATACTACAGATGGAGAAATATTTTGATCTACATGGTGTACCACTATTACAAAAGGTATGTATTGCATCTTCATATTTAGAACCAGATCAATTTTTAT
>APFE031019788.1:54724-71313 GCA_000404065.3 Pinus taeda
AGTCTGCTCCTGATGATGATGGGTTAGTTTTTGAAGGGTGGGGGGTTCTTCTGAATCTACCTTGATTGTCTCTAAACCTAGGCATAAATGAGCATGATTTTTAACTAAATTTTTGTTGATTTTTGTCTATTAAATTTTTCAATCCTTTAAGTACGCCTCCCCAGCAACGGCGCCAAAATGTAGTGTCCTATCTAGGGGTGCTAGATCAATCTAAATTAATTGTCAACCAGGGTGCGTATACTTAGAGGCGTGTGCCTAAAATATATAAGCATAAAGGATCTACTTTAAACCTATGACTCCTAAGTACAGTGATGGGATTAAATCTATTGTTAAACTATCAATCAAAACCTTAACTAAGCATCAAACCATATACTAATTAAGCATCAAACCATATGCTATTAACAGCTAAAATGCAATCCATAAGGTGCTGTATATGACTATCTTTAAAGGCTCGGTCTCCTTACAGAGACACCAACATGAAACCCCTGTTCAATGTCATTCAATAGTCATGAATATTTAATGAAGGCATGCAAAGGAAAATTCATATACATTGTCCATATCAGTGTTTTATACACAGCCCTGGATCAAATCCTTTACGGGATGCAATTCACAATCCAGAAGAGGGTTTATTCGAACACATGTACAGACATCTAATTAACACATTCATAAACACAATCAAATCTCTGAACATATAAATCGTATTCAATTATCATTCAATGATTGACTGTAAAATGAAATTAAAACCACAATGTAAATACAATGCAAACGTAAATGAAATGTCGGTATACCATACACGCAAGGCCCATCCGCGTCTCTGGCACACCGAGATAATCACACCACGATCACAGTATTAAAACGAAGAGATTGTAATTGAAAACCAAAAGCTCTGTTCTGAAGTGATAATGTAAAAACGTAACAGTCTGCAATATCAAAACGATAGTGTAAACGAACATATGTCCCGGTTCAGTCTTTTAATTACATGCATTACATCCTTTGAAAAATGGATGTTTATCCACAGGCGGCTATTGCTGCTTTTGGTAAAAACGCAGAGATGTTCCTAATCTACTTACGCATATTAAAACTAGGAAACAACTTAAAAAAATCAAATGGACTAAAACTGAGTGTTGTTGCTGCCTTTGTGCCAACATGCCAGAGTTGACTAAGCATTGACCGTGCATATAGGAGGAATGTTTCCAATGCGGGATAGGTGCTTGTCCATGCTTGGACATTCCTCTTTTCGCCCATGCCTTTCGCTCTGACCTGGCTGCCATGCCACATGTCACATAATGAGCCATTTACAAGTTGTTGAGACTTCCTGTAGTGATTTAGGCCAAAAATCCTAATTTATCAACACAAAACCCCTAAATCAATTAATATGCAATTCAACAACTATAAACTATTAAATTAATTAATTTCCAAGGCATTTGAGGAATGAATGATGAGAAAAAGGTAGGAAATGGTCATGTTTTGGGAGGGAAAAAGGGGTCTTAGAATGGTACCAACACCACCCTTTCTTGAGCGACTCACAGTAACCACACAACCCAATCCAGAAGAGACTGAGCTTCTCGGAGAACTCAAGCATTTGTGTGTGAAAATACCACTTCTCCAGGCCATAAAAGATGTACCGATATACAACAAATTGATTACGGAGAATTGTTTCAAGCACCCAGGCAGGCGAAAGAGAGATGCCTCAACTATCAATGTCATAGGACAACTGTCTGATCTTATGTTGGGGCAAGTAATTTGTCCAAAGTATTTGGACCTTGGGAGTCTTGTAGTTGATGTTTACGTCAATGGCACCATCATACCCCACACCCTGATTGATCTAGGGGCCGCCATTAATGTGATGACCAGGGACACCATGCTTAAGCTCAACCTTCAGAGTTCCTTAAGGAAGACCTCGACAGTACTGTAATTGGCAGACCGCTCCACCGTGACTCCCGAAGGGATTGTGGAAGATGTCTTGGTCTCTGTTGACTCCTGGGAGTACCCTATGGACTTCTTGGTCCTTCAGCCAAAGGCAAAACTCACTGGATATCCCCTCATCTTGGGAAGGCCTTGGCTAGCTACTGCAGATGCTTACATCAATTGTCGAGCAGGAAGCATGACCATAAAAAATGGGCCTATGTCCAAACAGCTGGTCCTACACCCTCCTGCCCAACCTCTGGTAGAACATGAATTACCCCTTTGGTTGGAAGAAGGAGATGAGGATGAGGTCTACTCTGCACCATTATGCACAGTGGAGACCACCAGGGGAGGTCCTCAAACCGAGGATGATTTGATTGAGAACTTAATCCAAAATCCTCCCCCCTTTGCACTATCCTTGGAAGAGTTGGTGGAAGATACGCAAGCCAGTGCTTTAGTGGACCTATGTGTGACTAATCCGACCACTCCCAGAGTTAAGAATGTGGAGTTTGGCCATGAAAGAACTTTAAAGATCAACTCTTCTCTCTCTTCTTCTTAGGAAAAGGAGCTATGTAGCCTCTTGACCCGCCATTTGGAGGCTTTTGCCTGGAGCTACAAGGAAATGAAAGGAATCCATCCCTCGGTCTGTACCCATGATATTTACATTAAAGAGGACTGTAAACTAGTCAGGCAACCTCAGAGGAGGATGAATCCAGTCGTTAAGGACATTGTTAAAGAAGAAGTGCAAAAATTGTTGGATGCATGATTCATCTACCCCATCTCGGACAGCGAATGGTTTCCCCTCTGGTGTTGGTACCCAAGAAAAATGGGAAGTGGAGAATCCGTGTGGACTACAGAGAACTGAACAAAGCCACCAAGAAATACCACTTCCCTTTGCCTTTCATAGATCAAGTGTTGGATGGACTGGCAGGAAAGAAGTTTTTCTCTTTCCTAGATGGGTTCAGCGGGTATAATCATATCCAAATCAGCCCAGAGGACCAAGATAAGACCACCTTCACTTGTCCATGGGGTACCTTTGCCTACCGAGTCCTTCCCTTTGGGCTATGCAATGCCCCTACCACTTTCCAGAGAGCTGTACTGAGCATCTTTGCCGAGCTGGTTCATGATTCGATGGAAATCTATATGGATGACTTTACTCCTTACAGGACTAGCTTCCAAGAAGCCTTGTCCAACCTAGAAATGTTTTAAGCAAGTGCATTGAGATGAACCTATCCCTCAGCCCTGAAAAATGTGAATTCCTGATGACTGAAGGCACTGTGTTAGGTCATACCATTTCTCACCAAGGATTACAGGTGGATCCTAATAAAATTGCTATCATAAAAAAGGTTCCACCTCCTCAGAAGGTAAGAGATGTTCAGAGTTTCCTAAGCTTAGCGGGATATTATAGAAGATTCATTAAATACTTTTGTAAGCTAGCCTCGCCATTGTTTGGACTCTTAGGAAAAGATGTTGAGTTCAAATGGACTGACGACTGTCAGAGGGCTCTGAATGAGTTGAAGGATAAGTTAGTGTCTGCCCCAATTTTGAGAGGCCCAAACTGGGCCCTACCTTTCCACATCCACATTGATGCTTCGAACAAAGCCATAGGGGCAGACTTAGGACAAGTTGAGGAAAAAATTCCATATGCCATATACTTTGTCAGCAAAAACTTATCCAAGGCAGAAATGAATTAACTGTAACTGAGGAGTTCCTGGCCGTGGTCCATTCCCTAAACAAGTTCCGACACTACATCACTAGCTATCAAACATTTGTAGATACTGACCATGCTGCAATTAGATATTTAATGAATAAGCCTGATGTGAATGCTCATATTATTAGATGGTTACTCTTGTTGCAACAGTTTGATTTGACTATCGTTGACAAACCAGGTAAAGAAAATGTTGTTGCTGACTTCTTGTCTAGATTGGATTTGCCTGCAGGTGAAGAAGGAACCATGGATGACCAGAGGCCAGATGAACATCTATTTGCTATCTTATTACTCTCTCCGTGGTTTGTTGATATAGAAAACTACTTGGTCTCAGCACAGTTCTCTCTGCATCTATCCTCAAAGGAGAAGAGCAAAATCGTGAGGAAGAGTGCCTCATTCACTTGGATTGGGGGCAACCTGTTCAAACTTGGCCCCGATCAGATCTTAAGGTGTTGTGTTAGGGAGGAGGAAGTTTTTGACATCCTCCTAACCTTTCACGATGGGCCCTGTGGAGGACATTTTGCAGCCAAGAGGACTGCCTTCAAAATTCTACAGGCAGGCTACTATTGGCCCACTCTTCATCAAGATGTTAGAATATATATTAGCCAATGTGACCGATGCCAGAGGATGGGGAAACCGACTCCAAGGGACGAAATGCCTCTCCAACCTCAAGTGACCCTTGAGCCATTTAAGAAGTGGGGTGTGGATTTTGTGGGTCCTATCAACCTTCCTTCGAGACAAAGGTCCTACATAATTGTGTGCACAGACTATCTGACAAAGTGGGTAGAAACCAAAGCAATCAAAGCAGCAATAGAAGAAAAGGTGGCTGAGTTTTTAAGAGGAAACATCTTCTACAAATTTGGCTACCCAAGAGAGTTAGTCACCGATCAAGGAAGCCAGTTCACCTCCAACTTAATTGAAGACTTGCTCGCTCATCACAAGATCAAGCATAGGACTTCCACCCCCTATCATCCTCAAGCAAATGGGCAGGTGGAAGTCACTAATAGAGCATTAGAAGGGATTTTGACTAAGGTGGTGAGCAGCAGCAGAAAGGATTGGGCAGATCGCCTGATTGAGGCCACTTGGGCCTACAACACCACTTGGAAGAGCACAACTAGTTTCACACCTTATGAGTTGGTCTATGGGAAGAGAGCTTTGCTGTCAATCGAATTCAAGTACAACACATTGAGGATGGCAACTCAGCTGGACCTAGATCTCAGCCATGCTCAACGAGAAAGGCTATTGCAGTTGAGCGGGTTAGATGAACACCGAATGTAGGCCCTCCTCCACTCATAAGTGGTTCAACTTCAGAGGAAGATATGGCATGATCGGCACCTTAATGACAAACAATTCCAGCTGGGAGATTGGGCGCTGCTGTACGATTCCAGACATAAGGATTTCAAAGGGAAGCTGTGGACAAGATGGATAGGACCATATGCAGTGGAGAAGTGCAATGACAATGGTTCCGTCCTTATCCGGACCATTGATGAAGAAGCCATCCCCATGCTCGTCAATGGGCATTGACTAAAGATCTACAAGAAACCTCTTTCGAGGCAAGAGTTCATCGAAACTATGGAAAAATCAGTGCTGGTAATAGAGAAGGGTTCCGCCTCTATTTTGGCCACACCCTGAGCATCATCATATCAAATATATATATATATATATATATATACACACAATAAAAAAGATCCTTGGGTGAAACCCTCTCTGAGGCCCCAAGGCAGTGGTAGGGGTGAAACTCATGAGGCGCCCCACTGTCTCTCTGAAAAATTAATTTGAATAAAAAGACCCTTGGGTGAAAACCTCTCTGAGGCACCCAAGGCAGATAGTAGGGGTGAAAACCTCATTGAGGGACCCCTGCTGTCTCTTTAAAAAAAAGAAAAAAAGAAAAAAGAGAAAAAGGAAAAGGAAAATAAGGAAGAAACAGAGAAAAAAAACAAGTTTAATCCCTGGAAATTTTTGCAGGTTGCAGGAACACAATGTAGAAAGGAGGCCTCCCAACACAAGGACAAGGGTCCCTACCAAGTTACCGGGCATCCTCACATACACTCCCTCCATGAACACTCATTTTTTTCAGGGTTCAGACACAATCTGGTCGTGGTTCAACCTTCTACAGGAAGCTATAGGACTTTCTACATGAAGTTTTGTATTTCTACAGGAAACATCCTGTAGAGCCTTTGGGCAGGCCAGAATCGATTATGGAGAGGGATTTGAAGATCGAAGTCTGTTGAGGAGGCATGCAACCACTCTTTTCTTCCATCCTCCACTTGTTTCATCTCCTTTCACCACCATTGCCACCATATGGTTGAATATACCTGCACATTTATACCAGAACCTTGTTTTCTCAGATAAAAATTTGTTTTTTCAAGTGGAAAATAAAGCATGTAGAGGCTCGCACACTTTACCTATCAAGGAAACCTCAGGACCCTTCATCCGTGAACGCAACTTTGTTTATTTCAACATGCACCCCAGGAGGAGAAATGGCTACAGGATGTCCTACAGGAATCCTGTAGCAGCCAATTCGGCTGGAGCACATACCATGGAGACACAAGCAGCTCACATCAAACAAAGCCAGTGCATGCAGCATTCACCACCAGAGAGTCGGGTCTCGAGGTCTTGTATACAGTATCAGCCAATAGAAGAGGAGCTCCAGCACTCGTGCATGAAGCAACAACAAACAAATCCGGCATTCCTCGTCCCGAAGCCTACAAAACACGTCCACGGCCGCACAGGTAAGTGCCTAACCTTATTTCATCGAATTACATGAACTATACTCTAAAATTTGCATGACTGTGAGAATGGGCAGATTGAACAAGGTTGGTGGCCATTCAACTGGCCACCCATAGCTAGTCAGACGGCCTTGTAGGATCCGAATAAGCTTGGCTATGCCAAAAAGGCGAGCAGTTGACATGTGGGAAGTGTCCAGTCGGGGAGAATCAACAGTATGATAGAAATGGTGGCGGTGAATGTAGAGGGAAGGATTTGGCGGTCAGAGACACGCTGAGGAATGATGGTTGTGACGTCGGCCAACGGATCGGCTGGGACAGCTCACCCTCGCGGCATGAATTCCGCAGCAATTCAAAATTGGTCGGTCGAATAACTCATGGTAAAATGATGTCATTCGCACTTTCAACCGTTTTGTAGCCGAGTACGCATCCTCCTCCTCTGCAAGTTGTTAGCCCGAGCTTCTCGGTTTGTTCCAACATCCTTCCGCAGCTCAGACTCGTCCAGAACCATCGTAACGTCCTCCAGAAGCCGGGAAAGCTTTCTACAGGAAGGTGCGCTACAGGAAACCGGACATTACTAAGGAGCTTGGACTGTTCACGTCGAGGGTGGCAATTCTCAAAGAGGTAGGCTCGAACATACCATTCCCATACAAAATAGTTCAAAAGGTGGTGAATTCGACGTGCTAGGGTAGAGAAAAATTTAAAAGCAAGTCTGTCTGTGAATCCAAAAGTATTTTACTTATCGTTGCATGAAATTGCCTTCGTGGTTTGTGTCCAAGATTTTCTCCACGAGTCCTGAGTTAAATTCCTCCTGTAGAAAAATTGAGACACTGTCAAGGCTAACTGGTGAAAAAACTGTGGATTTTATATGATTGTGTGTATGTTGGAAACATAGCTCTACACTCTGTTTAGAGAAATCCCGAGTCATCCTTCTGTACACAAGCAGTCAAGTTTCAAAACAGAGGAATTGATACGAAGAGGCCTGCAGATACCGTTTTTACGCTCTGAGAAGGAAACACACCCATAATTCCCTTTCTGCTCAAAGCACAAGCAAAAACAGAGTCTTTTTCACCATGCCAGGAGGGTTCATCAGAAAGGAACCCTCAGACTCTAAGAAACTTCGAGAAACCCCTGAGGTGGTAGACTTATTCTCCCGTGCACACTGGATGACATTCTGTGACAAACTTCAAGGTCACTATGATGAAATTACAGAAGAATTCCTAAGGTCCCTGAAGCCGAAATCAAAGACACTAGCCACTATCAACTTCAAAGGATTAACCCTTAGACTCACCCCACAGCTCATTAGTAGAGTCACTGATCTACCGATGGGGGTACCCTAGGATAAGGAGGAGAGAAAATTGGGTCAAAAGGCTAAAAAGGAGTTCTTCTTGCCAAAGGAACAATTTTCAGAGGACAAGAATGGGGTCCAAAGAACTAGCCTACAACCATTTTGGAGCGAAGTTAGCCACCAAATTATGAAGTATATTACGTGTGAGGGGCGATTCAGCATCGTATATGGTTATCATTTCCGTTTGCTAACAGAACTCAGACACCAAATGGATCTGCCCTCAGAACAAAAATTGAGCATTCCCTACTTCCTCCTACAATCCTTGATTAAGTGTGTCTCAAAGTTGAGGGAAGGGACACCAGACCAGTTGGCCCATCATGGGCTTATCAAGCTCCTCGTGGAGGACACAGCCCATACTTACGCTGTCCCTCTCTCCTGGGAAATTTTTTGAAATATGTCTAAGGATGATGAGATCCGAATTTTGGCCGAGGAGCCCACTTCCTCCAGCAGCGAGGAGAAGGAGCACACTGAGGCATAAAAGGAAGTTAAAGGTCAAGAAACCCCAGGAAAACCACCAAAGAAAGAACAGAAAGAGCCACGAGAAAAAGGCCAAGCTGCTGAGGCCAAAACAGCGAGTGGTAAAGTAACACAAACACCCAGGGAGAAAAGGCTGCAGAGCAGGGCAGATTGGACTGAGAAAGTCCAAGCCAAAGAAGGCACCCCTAAGGCAGCCTCAACCAAGCTAAAGGAAAAATCACCCTCAACCAAGCAAGCTAAAACAGTGCCATCTGGTTCTATAGGAAGCCAGAAGGCCATTTCTACAGGAAGCGAGAAACCAGCCACTACAGGACTTTCTACAGGAAGTCTGAAGAAAGGACAACAGAAGGAGAAATCAGCCAAGATTCTAGCTAGGGAGGCAGCAGCTGTGCTGGCCACTCCAAACACATCTCCTAAGCAGAAGGAAAAGCGAAAGAGGGATACTCCTCTATATTTTAAAGCAAGAAGGAGTGTGAGGATTAAGACTGCCAGACCCCAACCTCCATCAAAAGAGCCAATCACAATTTTAGATACCCCTACCACACCAAAGGAGAGGTCCCCCTCCAAGGCAACCATCACTTATGAGCAGGGAAGCCCGAAAACATCCACATGGAAGGAAAGGATGGAGAAATTGAACTCGGAGGCCTCTCTACAGGATGTCGAGGCTGCTCTACAGGAAACTTTGACTAGGCTGAAAGAGACTGAACAGATGGAGGAAAGAGTAGCCAAGTCATCACAGCAGGAGGAGAAGACCGATACCATTATGGAACCAAGCCCCCAACCTAGCCTGGGATCTTATTATAACTTCTTAGAGGCTGGCAAAATCATTCCTAAAAAATTCACAGTGCCACTTTTTCTAGCATTAGAGGAAGAAAGAGTACGGGCCCACACTTGGATGAAGATCGCTAAATCCAAGGGGGTGGCAGATATAGGCCCTCTAGAGGAGAAGCTCAAGGAGACCCAAAGAGAGTTGGCAAAAGTACGGCATGTGGAAAGCTCACAACAGGCCAAGTTACGAGAAGAGAATGAGCTGCTTAGACAACAGCTACAGCTACAAGGACAGAGGAAAGAAGAGGACAAAGCAACCAAGGACACCACAGAAGAGCCTCAGGGAAAAAAAGGAATGCAAGCTGATCTTGAGGAACTAAACTGGCAACTATAGGAAAGGGAATTACAAGCAGGCCTAGAGATACAATCTCTAAAACAACAGATGCAAGAAAAGGAGGCACAACTGGCCTGCATGGCCAGTTGGGCAATGGAAGCTCTACAATGTAGGCAACCGGCCAAATCCTATGCCTATACCTCAGGGATCAATGGCTGCAATTCCAAATCAACACGTTGGCACAGAGGGGTATCTCCCAAATCCAAAACCCCCAGCATTTCATGGATTTATGTAACAACAGTTCATCGGAAGACAAGGCTAAGCTATCAGAGTTCTACCTTCATAATTTGGCCCTTCCAAACATAACCTCGTGGGACCCCAACACAGCAGTAGGGGACATGCAGCTGATAGCAATGACCTCATGGTTAAACCATGAAGAAAAGAGAGTAGCAGAGGTCAAAAATGTCATGGACCGATAACTACAGGAACCACTGCTGATTAGAGTAGAGCCAAGGGACCCCACAACATTGATATCCGCCCACCAGCACCTAGCAACCAACTCTCAGGCTCTGTTACAGTACATGGATCGGCAGGCTCAGGCCATAGCACACTTTGAGGATATGGAGCGATTATTGGGGGACAATTGTGTTCATGCTTGCACCCGTAGGTGGAACACATTGTCCCACAGCCTCAAAATCAGGGAATACCACACTCCAACTAGAATGAGGGAGGCCTTGGCATGAGTGCCTCTCTACAAAAAGTCTATGCAAAACCTCCAAGCCAGCTGGATAGGCCTCAAGTTGATTGTTAGAAGGAGGCACAGAGGAAGAAGAGCATAAGCAGTGGGAAGAGGTGGAAAGGAAGGTCGGATTCCATGACAGTGAAGAGGATACTACTTCATAAGCCTGGGATGTGAGGGAGGCGATCAAAGCAATTAAGGACGAGGAGCTGGACTAGTTTCTCAGAGGATGAGCAACCCTTTTAGCAGGGGGGTGATGATGAGCCCCAAATTGGGTAACTTATTGGGCTCATTTTGCGTAATTATCCTTGTTCAATCCTTCATTTTTCATAGCTTATGCATTATTTTTTAGTATGTTTATGTCATTTGTACGAATAAGGGTGGTCACTCGTCCTAGGTGGCTAACATGTGCTTATTTCAGGTTTTTTGACACATGTTGGAGCAAAACCGAGCAATCATGGGCTAGATGAAAACCAAGCTTGAGGTGAGGATTCGTAGGGGGGGTTGTCTATGACATTAAATAGCCCTTCCTCGAGATCTTCACCCCCAAACTCCGAGCTCACATGCCACCAAAACCAGATCTTGAAGGCAACCAAGCAGATTTTGGAAAAGGGGCTGTCTACTAACAGTTTGGACAGCCAATTCCCCTATATTTAGGAGGCCAGCTAGAGCCCTCGTGGTGTATAAATGATAAGGCCTCAGCCTTCGTAAGGGAATTTTGAAACCATTGCATACTTTTTCACTATAGTGCTGTCAGCTTTAGCTTGTTCTCTTGTAGCCATTTTGGCATAACTTTTGACTGATGACTATTTTTTGATAATGCTAAGGAGTCCGATTTTATATCAACTCTGAGTTTTCTATAGGAGCCGTAGCTCTCAGGGTTGGGCCCAAACTGAGAGCCCAGGACCTCCTTCATGTACTATTATCTTTCCTTTATGCATCGTTGTTTTCCTTTTATGCATTTGCAAACGTATTTCTGTTAGGCAGATTTAGTTGTGTTGATTAACTAGGTCACTGTTTATGAATAGAATTGCTTCGCATGTTTAGAATAGATTGGTAGGATAATAATAGGGAAGAAAAGCTCCAGAAAAGGGTCAACAACACTTTTGGTTTCACCTCTTCCTTATTGGATAAGGGGTTGGAATTGAAGTAACTGTGCTGTCCCAAACAAAAACACTAGTTTGCTTTACCATGCAATCCTTAGTGTACTGT
Organism: Pinus taeda; assembly: GCA_000404065.3. NCBI lineage: Eukaryota > Viridiplantae > Streptophyta > Pinopsida > Pinales > Pinaceae > Pinus > Pinus taeda. The sequence goes on from APFE031019788.1 coordinate 65,942, forward strand.
TTCCATTTACAGAAGTTGGTTATGCATTTAGATCTTTTAAATGTTTCATTGCATAGTTGATATATATGGTTCTCCTTCAAATAAAGCTGATGTTCGTTCAATTTATTGTTAGCTAGATTAGATTAGCTAGGACTTTGGTTACTTGCAAGACTTTGTTGATTCAGTTGAATGTACACAGTGTAGGGCATCTCTACCACTCTTTCATCCACCTAAGCATCAGAGCCATCTGTTCCATCTCCTAGCTAGATTCCTCGTCTCACATCTGTCCTCTTGCCCACGTAACCCTACCTTTTTGTGCAATCATTGTTTCAGCGTTCTTTGAGCCAATTCAGCCTTCTACACCTTCTCACCACTCCATCCACCAGTCCCTGGGCCACTTCAGACCCCTATCCTACCTCCATATCCATTCATTGCATCTTCCCTCACTCACCCATCCTCTAAAATCCAATTTTTAAACATCCTGTAGAAATTTCTGAACATCCTGTACAAATTCCTGAACATCCTGTAGAGCCCCTGCAGACTTCCTGTAGAAGCTCAAAAATGAGGTTTCTTGATAGCCAAACTTTGTGAAACTCTCTGGAAGGGTGTTAGGGACTCCTTAGACCCTCTTTGAACCTTCCTAACCTCTTCCAAGCATTTCTCCTACTTGATCCACCCCTGCACAGTCAAGAACAGTGAAAGCATATGCATGATGAAACTGACGACTTAATCAAAAATACAAAAAGATGTTTTCTTCAGATAGAGGTAGTCTAGACACATGTATTTTACTTTCATAGAAGTAATGGCATCTCTTTCAGTAGTTTGCATTCTCTTCTTTGCATTAGTAGGACTAGCTGGTAGAATTAGGGTTTGCACTTTCCTTCAGTTTTTCAATCTCTTTTCGCAAATAGATTAGCTTCCTTCGAGTTAGCTTTCATCCATCAATTAAAAAGCTTCTTCTAAGAGCTCATAAAAGTTGTCTTAAGCTCCTAGCGGACTTGTGCCAGCTGACCAAGTGACAGCTGCGGCAAGAGCTAGTACTTGTGCATACAACATCGTCGCTTCCATGTTTGTTGCGAACTACCGGGCTGATAAAAGTAAAGAAGGGAGTCCCAGGAGTTGCAGCATTATTGTTGTAATACTGGAGCCCACCAGCTCCTAAATCGGTGCAGGCCAAAAATTTGGAGGGTGGTTGTAGCCACTACAAAACTTGAAGACGCACTGGTAGAACTCCAGCTTCTCTGTTTAGGTTCATTTCTAGCATAGGGCCTTGGTCTTTCAAGAACTATTGAATCACTCTTCGGGTTACATCAGTTTCCCCACTTACTCCATGGACATATGTGGTTCACCCTTTGGCAACTCAGTGAAACACAATCAAAAGTTCAGCTTAGATCTCAGTGTTTCAAATCTGGGAAGGGTAGTTTAGCTCGCAAGTTGAAGATTTTCAGAGTATAAGTTTTCATCTCTGGTGTTGCTCCGCTGCCAGCGGGCCTAGACAGTACCCCAGTAGAGTCATGTAGGAACACACACATTGCTTCACTACTAGCAAGCCTGGTAAGTACCCCAGTGGAGTTGCATGCTTCACCTCTCCTCGTAGGAAGTCTTTCTCTTCTTTTGCCTTTGTGTTTTTCAAGAGGACTATGCATAGGAACTTATTTATTTTTGGGGTGGAAGAGAGATCCCGACTTATTGAGAGAAGAAGAGGTTGTTCCTTCAGAGAAGCATGTAAGACCTTTGACATAAGTTTTCTCATTTAGATTTCCCCTTCTACATTTCTACTAGTTGGATGAGCTTGAAAACACAGAGCAGAAGGTTGAGTACAGGCATGGAGCTTCCCAGTGTGGACACAAGTTCATGGTTGGACCAAAACTTCCTTTGTCGATTGTTCATATTTTCTGTCAAGATTTCATCGACCAAAGGTTAGAACCAAGCAAAGAGAAGGCAGACACAAGACTGGCTAAGTGCTGCAGTGTCACAAGTTTCTTCCCATTTCAGCCACATACTCTATTCAAAACCCAGAACATAGTATTCAACAACACTTATTTCTGGAAACAAAAATAGTAATATATCAAACAAACAAAACGAACGTGAAAAAAATAGTAAGCAGAATCAAACAAAGCCAAAAAAAAGGATAATAAGCAAAGCAAACAAGATGAAAATAACAAATAACAAGTAGATAATGTACATAGTATGAGAGTGGCCTGACCTACTGAAAATAATGCTTGAAATCTTGACCATTGATAGGAAGGTTGTCAATACTTCTGTCAAGTGATCGCAAACGATATGTCTATGGCCCAAGCTTCTCATGGACTATGTACGGGCCAATCCACGGGGACTAGAACTTTGTGTGCTTGCCTTTGTCTTCATGGGGCTTATCCCATTTCAGAACTAAGTCACCCACATCGAAGCTAGCTTTCCCTGCATACTTCTTATCGAACCACCTCTTGATACAATTCTGGTGGAGTGTGAATTTTTCTTTTGCTTTCATCCTTTCCTCTTGAAGCTTATGGAGAGCATCCATCCTATGTCGAACTAGTTGGAAAGGCTTGCCTTGGGATTCATGGGAAAGCTGAAGTGCAGGCAAGTAGGTATTCGGCAGGAGGATGGCTTCTTTACCGTAAACTAGGAAGTACGGTGAGGTATTCAGAGAGGGTTTAGGTGTTACATAGTCAGCCCATAGTGCATTCGTCAGGGAGGTATGCCTGTTATGCTACTTAGAGAAATGATCTTCTTGATTATACGGATGAGGGTTTTATTCGTAGACTTTGCTAGACCATTTCCTTGTGGATAGTAATTCCATGAATGCTTTAACACAATACCATTTTGTAATGCAAAGTCACAGAGTTTTAAAAATGAAAAATAAGTTGCATTATAAAAAACAAGTGATACCAGAACGCCAAAGCATGAGATGGTATTCTGTTGGAGGAAAATGGTGACCTCCTGGTCTGTTGGGCACAGGATCCCCCAAGGAAAGTTTTGGGGCTTAGAGCCCAGATTTTGGTCCAAGTTTTGTAGTTCCAATGTAAAGACTCCACATTTTGTGGGCACAGAGTGCGTAGTTATTGAAGAGTCATAGGGTTGTCCACCCTTATTTTGATAATGTAATGCCGGCTGTAGAAAATCTACCCATGGTCCGCGGACCATGGGATTGTATAAATAGAGCAAAGTTGTAAGTAGTAAAAAAAAGAAGGTAAAAGGAATGATGATGTATGCGAGATATATCTGAAGTGTAAGTCTAAGTTTTGGGTCGTAGTGTAGGTAGAGGCTCTGCAGCGGAGTGCGCAGAGGCCTAGTAGTTCATAGCTGAGTGTGCGGACCCCTGCAGCTGAGTGTGCAGGGCGAGTCTAGTCTATAAGCATTTGGAAGTATTAATAAAGAGAACTTTTTACTAATTCTGCGTCTTTATTCCCTGCTTTATGCATATGTTATATTGGGCATGAATTTCATTTCTAATTCTTATATGATGCGCGAATGTTATAACTGTATTGTTTAAGTGAACACAAGTTATAATATATGCTTACTCGAAGATAATTAATATCTATCACTAAGATAAGTAAGATACTTAGTCTAGTTCGGGAAATAGCACAGTTCACTGCCCTAGCAGCGTGAAAGCATCCCCTGGTTAGGGCCGTGCGAAGGCCGATTGTAACACTTCACAAAGGTACTAAAGGGTGGAATAGAGCACGAAGTGACTTGCATGAAGGCAAGTCTAGTTGGAATAAACCGACATCACATCCATCTCAAGGGTGTGCAAACTTGGTTCCAGCATCCCCCCATACTGCTTCGGGTGAGACTTCAGTCTGCGCTCCGTGGGCTGATACCGAAAGAGCCAGTAGTGTAGGGTTTTGTTTGGCTAAATAACTCTAAACCTGGGTCAGGCCCCCATAAGCTAACAAATGGTTCAGTTGTTGGGACCGGAATCTACATGAGAGATGTGCGATGTCATAACATTGGAATCCAACTAAGAAAGAAATCGAAGACTAGTTGGACAGAAAAATTCATGAGTTCACGGCATAGGAGAACAAAAACCCGCGACTATCAAGAGAAGAGTGGTTAGATAGCTACCTGTACACAGAGATCCATGAAATATTTTTTGTGTCCTTCCCTACTGAGCTATATGAGTGGATCGTGAAGCTAGCAGATAGCCAAGGAAGGTGGAAACATGATAGTCCTATTGCGTTGACCCTAGAGATAGTGCGAAGGTTGTGTTAGTGTCGGTCTTGAGCCCTCCATCATGTGATCAATAACTCTTTGCATATGCATTTATAGGTGTCTCATCAGTGTCAATTTTGCATCCCACTAGGCATGCCATAACACTGAATGGAGGAGCTGGTCTTTGTTCCCTTCTTGGCTTAGCTGGATTAAGTCATACCACAATGAAGTTGAGTCATACTTGTTTTTGTTTTTGTCTTGAGGTCCTATGGTCTTAGGTCTAGGGTTTTAAGTCAAAAATCACTGCAAGGTCATGAGTCCAAACCCAGTGAGTGCCCAGCAAGCCAGAAGGAAGTATGTACATCTATTTCAATGTTATTTTCATCAGCTACAGGTCATTTAATGCCTTGGATTTAAAAACCCTGTTTTTAAGTCCAAGGTCATGAGAAAATTTGTAAAAATAAAGAAATTTTCAGAAGTTTGCAAAAGTGCCGGCAACAACCCTGGTTCCTTCACCACAGCCCCTCAGATGGTCAACCTGCAAAAAGAACGGAGTCAAACGCATCAAAAGAGCTCATTTCAGGACAAAAAGACTCTAAATAGTGTTAAAAAGAAAAGCAAGTTGAAAACATTAGAAAGTGGGTTCTAAAGTTAAATTTTTTTTAAAAATGACCCTATAAAAGCTAATTTCCCTCTTTAGTCACTCTTATTGTGCAATTGAAAGTGAAAATTTCGTGCTAGAGGCAAAGAAGGCGATTTCGTGGTAATTTTCTGCAAATCCAGCGCTTGGGAAGATGCGCGACCATTCCACAGGTGTGCGCGACAACCTGGGTGGTGCGCGACCTTTTGGTGAGTTTTTCGCTGTGTAAAACTACACGAGCGCGACCATTACACTGGTGCGCGACCATTCCAAGGTGGTGCGCGACCATTCGGGCTGCCTGCACAAAAACTCACCCAAATAGTTAAACTTCTCCAAATCCTCTCAAATTTGTCAAGGTATGTCTCCTCCACGTGGTTTGTGATGGTGTTATGATTGCAAAGGAGGATTATGGTCATAATTTCATGCAAGAAATCAATAGAAGATAGGTTGAATGATGGTTGTTTTGCAAGCATATGTTATGACAGTTTGTTTGTTTTTCAAGGCAATTTTTCCTTATGTCCCTCCTTTCATTTTCCCATGTTAATCACATATGTTAATATGTCATATTTATTGATCTCATTTGCAAATTAACCATACAAAC
>APFE031019788.1:73608-98903 GCA_000404065.3 Pinus taeda
ATGGAATGACATGTTTAGCATTATGTGATGTTTTCCTTCAGAATTCCCTGCTTATATATATATTTTTCCCTTTCCTATATGTAAATTCCCTCCCCTAACATATCCCTCATGATGTTTCCCCTTGAAAACAACATACTTCACAGCATTTTGCAGGCAGTACGAGAGGGAAAGTAGCCCATGATTGAGGATGAGGCAGTTGGCGAGGCACATGATGATTTCACTGGTCATGATGCCCGCTCTCCCCCTTCAAATTTTTATGAGATTATCAGGCAGAGAGAGGAGGAGAACCTCGTGTTGTAGCAAAAGCTCCAAATGGCCCAATGGACCAACACTTATCTAGAACAGCGCACCAAACAATTAGAAGAAGAAAAAGAACTCGATGAGCTATGGAGGATCCGCAGTGATCGAACTTTGAACCGTAGGAGGCCCGGTGACCCATTGCCTGCTGATCGGGAGTCCATGCTTATCAGTGTGAATGCACATTTGGAGAGATTGTTGGAAAAGGCAAATCATGACAAAGAGCTGCTACGCAACATGAAAACACACTATTGGGCAAGATTGCATGTTTGCAAGGCTAGAATGAAAATTCTCCAACAAAAGCTGTCAGAGGCCCTGAAGAAGAAGAAAAGGACAAATCCACTCTCCATCTTGGCTGAGGCATCCCTCACTCATCATGGTACTGATCAGCCTTGATCTAGCATCGAAATCTGAAAATTTTGAGAATTTTGGAGCATTTTGCAAATTTTTGGTAAAATTACAGGTTTTTCCCGTGGAATGGTCTCACCCCGGGGTGAGACCATTTTGGAGGACTGCTCGGAATTTTGAAAACTTGGCATTTTTGGAAAGGGCATGCAAAGAGAAAAATTACCAATACTTGGGAGAAGCTTGATTTTGAGATTTGAGCCTCCAAAAGCTCAAAATACATCAAAAAAATGACTTTCTGCCCACTTTTTGAGTTGCAGAAAGTGACCTTGGGAGAAATGGTTTTTGACGGGGCAAAACAACTCCAAATTCAGAAATCCCACTTGGGATGGAAAGTAGACAGACCAAGCTTTTCAATGAGCCATCTTGCACCTAATTTGGACCAGTGGAACCCACTCAAAAGTTGCTGCAAAGGGGCACGACCATTTGAACAGGGGGCGCGACGAGAGCTAACTTTGCCAGAATTGACTTTTTTGGTCAAAAAACACTGTTTTGACTATGGTTGATTATTTTTACTTGTAGGTGATGGATAAATGTAATATTTTCATGGCACTTTGATATATTTTATCTCTCTTTACCCTTCTAGAAGCTTCCTTGATGTAAAAAGTGAATAATTAATGCATGAATCAGTTAGCTAAGTAATAGAGGCAAGTTGTTGGACTACCTATTATCTAGTGCTTAATTTAGAATTAGTTCAAACTGCTCCTAGGAAGCTGAGCTCGACCCCTAGAGGTGGGGAAAGGTTAGATGGTCTATATTATGCTCTCTCTTTCTCATTTTCATGGTTGGACTCTTGTGGGAGAAAGCTTTATTGTATATTGTACATCTATCTCTCAATTTAAAGAAAAGGAAGGCCAGGGTTTTGCAGACATCATTGTGGATTCTTGTGGATTGTTGTGTTGATGGTGTGTTCTCTACATGTTCTTGTAAGTCTGTTTATGTATTCCACATCTCTCTTTTGCTTCTATTTGGACAAATGAAGTGGTAAAGTTTGAATTCATACTTTGACATGCTCAGCTTTTTAGTTTGTTCAAAATTTATGTTTTCTACTGTCTAGAGAGGATTCAAATGGTTGTTTTCCCTCTTTAGCTCCTTCTCTATCATCCCTGATCATTCATCTCAGATTAAGGCATCAACGCTCACTCCTACCTTGCCCCAAAGATCCCCCTGCGAAAACTGTGCTCAATCCCCGCACCCTGAATTGCACTCCCTCCAATTGCCACCAAAAACCCAAAAATCTTTAAATCAACCCCCCTTATCAATTTACTAGCCTAATATCTTTGATCCTAATTGGTCAACTTATTATATTGAAAGATCTACCGAATCTGACCCGAGAGAGCCTTCTCATACCTCGTAGGGCTAGCTACGAGGTGAAATGGTTTGATGTAGCCTTGAGAGTTTGTCTATCTCAGCCTAGGTGAATTCCAAGCGCTAACAGGTTGGAAGCATCGAAGGATAAGATCACACACGTCGTTGATCATTGGCTTGATTGTATTATAGGAGGATTCGTTACTGACTTCACGGTTGACACCTCAGTCAACTATAGCGAGGTAGAGTGACGCTTTGTCAAAGGACTGCGAGGTAAGTACATAATGTCTTTGAATACTTGGATTAAAATGTTGTGCAAAAAGTGGGTTATGCAGTTACCTTGATGTTCGGGGCTACGCGAAGTGGAAAGGTTTATAGGAACAAAGGAAATAAGGGTCCAGAAAATATCCCCTTTATTTCACCTCTAGGAGGGGATGAGGAAGAGCTCACGAAGGTCTCTTTGCGAAGTGCTATTCAGCTGATACGACAAATAATTCAATGAATTCCACCTCTACCCACACCACTACCAGCTTCACCGCCATCACCTCCATCTTCACCCGTACCAACTCCACCACCATCGCGATTCAGTATGGAAAACACAATGAAGTTGCATGTGTTCAAAGGTTTGGGAAATGAGGATCCAAACTAATTCTAGTTCGTTGTAAGGGCTATATGGGAAGCACAAGGTGTTATAGATGACCATATAAAGAAAGCAACGCTGGTTAGCGCCCTGCAAGATCGCGCGGTGACCTCGTATATTAAGTACTCCAACGATAACCTAAATGTGAGGGTCATGGATATCTAAACAACGCTAAATAGAGAATTTAGCAGGCCTAAGTCTAAAGTGCAGTCGATTGTGGGATTTAAAGAGATCACGATGCAACCAGGCAAGACTCCTTGGAAGCTAGATCAGAGGTTGAAATGTATGATTTGTAAAGCCAATATGACTCTGACAGATGGACAACATCGCGGGTGGTTTGTAGCTTCGTTACTGCCACATTTAAGGAGTGCTCTATCGCAGCAGAAGATAACGACTCAGGCAAAAGCCCTGAAGATTGCAATGAGGCTACATGAGACCCCAGTGCAAGATCCTAACCTAGGAGTTCAACAAATCCACATGCAGCTGAATAATCTGTGCCTTGAGATGTAGAGTTTGAAACAGGATAGGATGGTTCGACCAGAAGTGCACGAAGAAGTGTGGTGCGTAAAATGCAAGAGTCAGGGTCATGACAAAGACCATTGCCTAGTCTTTAAAAACTACCTCGCATGAGGAGGACAGATGCTTTTAAGGCCGAAAGTTCAAGTAGGACCTAGCATGGCGCTTACTTTGTGGTGTGCGATCTGTCAAATAGATCTGGAAAACATGCCACAGATAACTGCCACTTGTTACAAAAGTATACACAAAATTCACAAAAGTTGTTCTGCAACTTTTGTAGGTCAGTGAAACATGACGAGTGTACTTGCAGAATCTATGAGTTGATGATGGATAGAACTCCCACCTATAGGGTTCAGGCTGAAACACGTCCCCTTGACCAAAATGCAGGAATGGCACGAACAGGATTTCGTGGGCGTGGATAAGGCCAAGATGGAGGAGTACTTGGTAGAGGTCACGGACAGTTGATTTGCTACAATTACGGAGGGCCAAGACACTATGCCCACGATTGCACTAATCCAACGTGCCCGTCGTGCAAGTATTGCATGATGTTTGATCATGAGACATAATATTGTCCTACGCTGAAAGCTAGGATACACGACAAAGGAGCACTACCACCTCCCTCGACTTAGAACCTGTAGATGATGAGGTCTGAGCCACGCAAGGAAGACCTGAATGTAAACATTGTGCTCCAAAGTGGAATCACAATGGGAGATGACAAAAGAAAACAGCCGGAAGACAGTACATGGGTTCGCAAAGCCCCGACAAAAGAAGCACAGTTTGATTTGGAGCGTGCTCGGGAAACATTCATGGAAGCTAAAACGAGCTTCGTTGATGCCTCCACTTCAGGAAGCAAAGAGAAACTGAAGCCGGAAATGGACCCATTCATGTTGACAACTTTCCTAGAAACCTGTATGAAGTTATTGCACGATAGTAAGGGTGTGAAAGGGTTATAGGAACTTATCAATAGATGCACTGGGACCGCGCTAGGTGAACCGCACGTAGTCCACAAGATTGGAAAGCATAAGACAAGGATAGAGATGAGAAATGAAACTCACGACACAAATTGGAGAATATGAGATGGATTAAGTCATTTTAGATTTGGGATTAGATGCGAATGTTATGCTAAAATAGACATGGGAGTGAATGGGGAGAGCTACACTGCAATGGTCTCCAATTCAGCTAAGGATGGGGAACGAACTAAAAATAATACTCATGGGGTGATTGCAGGGAATAATTGTGGATATTGAGGGAGCGAGTGCGCTGGAAGATTTCGAAGTGATATAGATTTTTGATGACAACAATCCCTACCCTACGCTCTTGGGAATTGACTAGGCCAATGATATGAACGGGGTAATTAATCTGAAGGAGTGAAAAATGATCTTTGAAAATAAATCATTGCGCGTAATTATACCCCTGGACCCTGCTGAAGGATTGCACTACATGGAACCGGTCTGCGACTATGAGAGTGACAATGATTTGGACTGCATATATAGGATACCAATGTGAGACCAAGACTGGGTGAATCCTATCACGGATGGACAGATTACATGGGAGCATGAGAGCTCCTGCACTTTGGATTATGACGAAGAAATATAACGATGATAGAATCGATTAGATGAAGCAACTACGCTAAATTGCAATATGATGACTAGGTCGCTGCATTGCATGTCAATAGAAGTAAGAGATCTACCTACTTATGATGGTTTAAATGAGGTAGATATCTTTTTGGATGTATTTGAAAGGGAAGTGCCAGAAAAGCAATGCTTCCAAGCCTTGGATTGGGTATTGCGTGCTACGCCCGCGAGATGCTGGCGTATGCACAAAGGCAACTTTGACGATTGGCGCGAATGTAAGAGAATGATGCGAGTACGATTTGGGAAGCCTAAGATGTGACTAATAGACAAGTATGATGGACAGGATGACTTGTGCACGCATCTGGCCAAGTGGATGTAGGCATATGAAGAAAAGCCACAACCTGAGTGGGTGCACCTGTTTTGTCATACCCTAGATGTTATATCGATGAACTGGTATATAGAAATAGAGCTTTTCTATGGGATAGGCGAATGAGGTATCCTACGCAAAGGGTTCATGATGACATTTAGTTTTGAAGACGATTTTGATGGTATTGAAGAAGAGCTACAAGAAGTAAAAGAAGTCATCTTTAGGATTCCATAGGATCCTTTAGACTTGACGCAGCCTGAATGGGCTACTCAGCTAAGTTGCATGCTGGAATATTATAATGTAACTATTGAAGAAGAGGATGAAGATCCACATAAAATTAAAATTCCAAAGACGGAAGGCCACCGTGAGGTTCAAGGACCACAGACTGAGAACCTTGACATAACTGCACCAGTGAAGACAAAGCAGGTGAATATTGGTACAAAGGCGGACCCATATTCGCAAAGATCAGAGACTACTGGGACGATGCGGTGGTGGATAAGGTCGCTGAATTACTCCGTGAATATCAAGACTTATTATCGACCAAGTTTACAAATTTGAAAGGAATAATCGAAGATTTAGGGGTAATGAAGATCACGTTAAAACCTGACGCAAAGCCAGTTAAGCAGAGGTTGTACCGCTTAAATTTGAAATACAAGGAGAAGGTCCGCGCAAAACTAGACAAAATGCTCGCAGCAAGCATCATTAAGCCTATGGAAGAATTTGATTAGGTAAGCCCAATGGTGGTGCAAGAGAAGAAGTATAAGGACGAGATAATGATATGTGTGGATCTCAGAAAATTGAATGACACTTGTGTGCATGATCCATTCCCAACTTTGTTCACGGTGGTGCAAGAGAAGAAGTATAAGGACGAGATAAGGATATGTGTGGATCTCATAAAATTGAATGACACTTGTGTGCATGATCCATTCCCAACTTTGTCCACGGATGAAGTGTTGGACAATATAGGTGGTCAGGAAGCATATTCTTTCATTGATGGGTTCTCAGGGTATCACCAGATGAAAATCGCACTGGAGGATAGGAGCAAGACAACCTTCATGACTGAGTGGGGTTGCTTTCAATATACTATCATGTCGTTTGGATTGAAAAATGTGTCGGTCATCTTTTCACACGTGGTTGTTGCGGCATTCAAGGAATATATTCATAAGTTCTTGGAGGTCTATTTTGATGACTAGACTGTATTTGGGTTGGTTAAGTGTCATGTAGTGAGCTTGTGCTTGATATTAGATACCTACCGAAGATACCAAATCACGCTCAACCTCAAGAAGTGTGTGTTTCTCGTTCCTTTTGGGACCCTATTGGGGCACGTGGTTTGTAGATGAGGGCTGATGGTAGACCCCACGAAGATTGCGGTGATTCTAAACTTGGAAGCACCAAGAAGTGTGAAATATTTGCGCGCTACTCTGGGACATACGGGGTATTACAGAAAGTTTATCAAAGGCTATGCCCAGATCAATCGATGGAAAAATTGTTGAAGAAGGATGTCACGTTTTGCTGGAACGATGAATCTAAGAAAAACCTAGATATATTGAAAGAAAAGATGGTTACTGCATCAATTCTTGTCTTCCCGAACTCGAAAAAGAGTTTCATGTCCATGTTAACGCATCGTGTATAGTGTTGGGGGTAGTACTAACATAGGATGGTGGAGAAGGCTTGGATCACCCTATCGCGTTCACAAGTCACAAATTATCTAAAGGAGAGAAGAACTATTCCACCACTGAGCGCGAGGGACTAGCTATAGTGTATGCGCTCCAGAAGTATCAACACTACTTGCTAGGAGGTCACTTTAAGATGTATACAGATCACTTAGCGCTAAAGTACCTGGTCAATAAGCATGTGTTGGGGGGGTGAATCTGCAGATGGCTGTTATTATTCCAAGAATATGATTTTTAAGTTGTGGTGAAGCCCGGATGATTAAACACGGGACCATATCAAATGTAGCACATCAAGACAGGGGAAGAACCTACTAGTTTGGAGGAAGGATTACCCAAAGCACAACTCTTTGTTGTGCACGTAGCGGATGGAAATTTTGAAGATATAATTGACTTTCTAACAACTAGAACTGTGCCAGAAAGATACTCTGTCCAACAAAATAAGGAATTAGTGGTGCGCACAACAGATTTCTCTGTCATTACTGGGCATATATACAAGATGGGGAATGATGAAATACTGCGAAGGTATGTACCTAATTTTGAATGAAGCAGCATCCTCGCGGACACTCATGGGGGCGCCATGAGAGGACATTATGCAGGAAGAGCAACTGTGTAGAAGATTCTTCGCGCAGGGTTGTGGTGGCAAACCCTTCATCAGGATTCGAAAGCATATTGCAAGGCATGTGATGTATGTCAAAGAACAGGCAAGCCATCGCGGAGGGATGAAATGCCTTTGAATCCATAAATGACGTTGCAACCTTTCAAAAAGTGGGCAATAGAATTTGTAGGACCGATTCAGCCTCAAGGAAAGATAGGCGCGAGGTATATTATCACTACGACAGAGTATTTGACTCGTTAGGCAGAAGCGCAACTGGTGAAGGATTGCACGGGCGCAACCACTGTGAATTTTCTGTTTGAACATGTACTGATGTGATTTGAATGTTTGAAGATCTTGATGAGCGATAGCAGTACACAGTTCCTGAACGAAATGATCAACGTGCTGAAAGAAGAGTTTTAGGTGTATCATCAAAAGAACACGCCATATCACCCACAGGCTAATGGGACAGTAGAAGCATTCAACAAAGTACTAGAAACCACGCTGACCAAGGTATGCAATGCGCAACGAAGTGATTGAGACCTATGTGTACCTACAGTGTTATGAGCTTATCGAATGATGTGCAAGAAACTAACGGGACAGACACCTTTTAGGCTTGTCTATGGATTGGAAGTCGTAATGCCTATGGAATACATCGTGCCTAGTCTGCACATAGCAACGCTCACAAGTATGATGGATTGCGGAGCCCTAGAGGAGAGGCTCTCACAGCTAGATGAGCTCGAAGAAGAACGATTTTTGGCTAGATTTCACCAGTAAGTCCAAAAGCAGTGAGAAAAAGCTTGACACAATCGACATATTAAGTTGCGCACCTTTAAGGTGAATGATTTGGTGCTCTTGTATGATAGTAAGTTTGATAAATTTCCAGGGAAGCTCAAAATGCATTGGCTGGGACCATATGTTTTTAAGGAAATTACTGATAGTGGCGCAGTCCAGCTGGTTAAGTTAAATGGAGATCCCTTCTCAGGAAAAGTGAATGGAAATGATTTGAAGCCATACACAAATAGTTCGGCTATCTGACTAGCCAATAGAAGCACAGTCTTAACGCTCCAGGCAGCTGAAAGGAGGCACAGGACTGTAAACTACTATGCCCGAGAACTGCACGATGTCAGGACTACGTGCAGTAGTGAAGTGTCATAGGGTCCATGACAACGCGAGGATAGTTGCGTTGCAGTGCGGGTCGGCCAGAAAGTGACCGTTAAAGTCACTATTCATGATGTGGTGCTTGGTTTGAGGCCAAATGGAGAGGGTGACAGGAATTTAAGGCGAACTTTATGGGCTATATTCCTGAAAATATGCTGCTAATCTAGCATTAATGGACTAAATGTGGGGGGAATGGTCGAATTCAAATTCAAAAGGCACTATAAATTACAAGTGGTTATCTAGCAAACAACAGTTGGCAATTTGAGCACTGAGTTGTTGCACGCCCAGATATTCATGAACCGAGACTTGTTTGATATTCTGAAAGAGAATTCTTCGTTTGAACAATTACGAGAGACACTGAGAGAACTGTGGAATAGCACTATGTCAACACCTGAAGAAGCCATGGAGACAGGCGTAGTGACAGTCGAGGCAACCGCGCAGGAAATTACGGAAGTAGAAGCCCTAGGGAGCACCGGAATAATTGCAGAGGTCCCTAAATCACTGCTCATGCCGAGACCTAAGAAGGATAAGCAGGCCCTGATACCATTGTGCGTCTCGCCCAGAAATCCACCGAGGACCAAACTCACATTGGAGGAAAAGGGGAAGGCCATTAATTTGGCGGCCGATGAGGAGGAAGAGTTCGAAGAAATCCTAGTGGAGGAGGAGGATGTAGAGATGGAAGTCGAAACCCAAGGTGCAATCCCTATCACCAGGTTGCCTGCATATGTTCCTCTGCAGAAGGGTAAAGCCAAGGTGCCCAAGGATATAGATGAGAGCAAGAGCTCTCTGCAAACTCCATTGCTCCCAGACGATATTGTGTTTCAAGGAGTGCACTTGGGATGGTTTCCTGTGCTAAAATTTGAAGATTGGGACCTCTTAGACCATGGGAAGTCTTCGCATTTAGCAACTACGAAGCTAATGCGCCAAAATATGGATGCATCAGCTGGAATGGTTGAATTGGAGCCGTGCAAATGGCTTAGAGGTGTCGAGAAAGCAAGGTTGCTAAACTTTCTTTGGGTGCCACATTACCACTGCACCCCAGTGACTTTTTTTGTCATCAGGTAGTTGCTCTGCTTAGTGCATGATGGGTGCTTGTGGCTGGAGATGCCCATCCCCATCACGGACCATCTGATTCACCAGATTACATGGCTACCTTACACAGGGGAGGACCCAACAAACATTTCAGAGGGAAGAAGTGACGATTTGGCCATCCCGGAGGCAATGAAAAAGAAGTTTAAGTTAGAGAAGAAGAAACGAGGGTATACCATCTCTAGCATCAACAACCATACAATCAAGGTCACAACACAAATATTGGCAGGGAAGGTGATACGGATGTGCCGTGCAGATGAAGTTCCCGTGCCAATGGTTGCAGTAGAAGCGCAATGCGTAGAAGGGGTCCAGTTCAACTGGGAAAACTATCTATGTGGTGAGTTCCTTGCGAAGTACTATGAGGAAAAGGAGCAGGGAAAAACATTCCATTACACGTGGCTTCTATTGTCGATAGTCCTAGTGGCATGGTAGTTGCCCAAAGATAGCCAGTTCTCGTCGGTGGCAGAGGACCTTCCAGAGGCAGTAAATTACGCTTCGTTGTGGGCAACCAGGGACACACAACGGATCAAAGAGAGCAAGATATTTTGGGTGCTAATGGAGATGAACATTAAGATGGGGATCAATCGCAAGCCGCGGTTATGACCCACAGTCTACAACAGTCTGCAGAGATTTGCGGAATTCAAAGCCGACTTCCACCATGTCTTCATTAGGGCATGGAAGGACTCTACGAAGATGTGGCATGAGTTACCATTCTTGGTGATTGATGATGTAATTTTTGTGGTCCTTGAGTCTTGGTCACCGGAGTGGCACACTCCAGCTAGCTCCGTGGTGGAAGCAGAGAATTTCGTTGTGTAGTGGAAGAAGGAAGAGACAAAATTGTGGATGGCATTGTTGTCGAAAAAGTGCAAGAAATAAGAAGCAACGGCTAAGGTCCAGGCGGCGCATGACTCTACAATATTGGCAGTGCAGTAGAAAATAGGAGAAGAAGAGCACGAAGGACATAAGTCACCTTCACCCGCACCAGAGAGAAATACAAAACAAGGTGGCATGGACCCACAGACAACGTCCACCCAACTAAAACATCTACGACCACGAGAGCAAGTAGGGCCGTGAAAGAAAACAAAGGCCTCGAAGACATCTTTCGATCCTATCACTCTTATTTAAGGGGACCTACATGATATTGACGAAACAGTGAGGAATGTCACCGCGGAGGCCCTCTAGCAGTTTGAGGAGAAACACCAGTTGGTATTGGGGGATCTCCGAACATAGATACAGGAGTTGCAGGTGCGCAGTCCACATGCTAGCATACTGTCCACCAGCTTCACAATCAACACTTCAGTTGTCGAGGAAATTTTGCACGCCAGGATGACCAACACAATAGTGCTACCAGATGGAGCACTCATTATAGAGAATGAGGCCGACAGGCCTATGGTCAGTAGTTTGAAAGGGGTCGGATTAAACATGGTTGCGCTACCTCGGGAGATGCTCTATCTCTTGTAGGATGGATTCACCGCAGAACTTCCGGCCAGAGAGAACCGCGCTATACAGGTAATCAGCGAGCATCGCATCAACATTGAGTAGTTGAGCTTGCAATGTAATGAGGCCGTGGATCAGAACAAACAAATAATGTAGGTTATGGAGGAAGCTTTCCTAATGGTCCTGAAATTGGTCATTCAAGTAGAGGAACCGATGGAGGTGCACGTCCGAAAGTTAGCCACAGAGGTGTGCGATGCAAGAGTAGAAATGGCCAGGGTTCAGCTGGAGCTGAACCTTCAGATAACAAAACTACAGTTGAACGCTAAGCCTTCAACTCCATTGGAGGTCAGAGCAAAAAATACCACCGTGGTCACAACAACAATGGCAGTTGTTGACAGTGCAGTGACAGACTGCATGAAGTTGTTCGAACAATCATTCGAGGTCCTCACCACCCTGTAGGAGGAATTGAACATAGAGTGGCTAGAGATAGAGGTGTGCGAGCTGCAACAGAAGTACGATGAGGTAAAAGGGACTACACAGATGATTCCCCTTACAAAGAGGCTTACAAGGATGCAGTAGGAAAAGGTGCTCAAGGAACAGGTGGATGTCGCTCGACATAAAGAAGCAGTTTTGAAAGCGCGCCTACAACCATGGATCGACGAGGCTTATACCATTACAATCTCCATTGAAGCAAATCTCACGCAACTGCAAACAACTCAGGAGAGAATTTAGGGAATTAGTTCAATAACAACGATCACTGAATAATGCGTAGAGGAAGTTCAGCAGGCAACCGTTCAGTGTGCTGCCGAACTTGTAGCAATCCAAACAATGTTGGGAGATATTTGCGCTAAGATCTCCGCACCTGCAGAGTGACTCGAGGGAGAGTCATGATGTTTGTGTTGGGGGCCTGTTGGGTGCGGGATACCCCAAGGAAAGTTTTGGGGCTTAGAGCCCAGATTTTGGTCCAAGTTTTGTAATTAAAATGTAAAGGATATGCATTTTGTCGGTGTGGAGGACGTAGTTATTAAAGAGTCATAGGGTTGTCCACCCTTATTTTGATAATGTAATGTCAGTTGTAGAAAATCTACGAACCATGGGATTATATAAATAGAGCGAAGCTCTAAGTGGTAAAAAAAGAAGGTATAAGGAATGATGATGTATGTGAGATAGCTCTGAAGTGTAAGTCTAAGTTTTGGGTCGTAGCATAGGTAGGCTCTGCAGCTGAGTGCGCAGAGGCCTAGTAGTCCGCAACTGAGTGCATGGACCCTTGCAGTTGAGTGCACAGGGCGAGTCGAGTTTGTAATCATCTGGAAGTATTAATAAATAGAAGTTTTTATCAATTCTTCGTCTTTATTTCCTATTTTATGCATCTGTTATATTGGGTATGAATTTCATTTCTAATGCTTATATGATGCACGAATGTGTATAACTGTATTGGTTAAGTGAACACAAGTTAGAATATCTTCTTACACGAAGATAATTAATATTTGTCACTGAGATAAGTTAGATACTTAGTGTAGTTTAGGAAATAGCGCAGTTTGCTACCCTAGCAACATGAAAGCATCTAAGCCCCTGGTTAGGGTTGCGCGAAGGCCGATTGTAACACTTCGCGAAGGTACTGAAGGGTGGAACAGAGCACTAAGCGACTTGCTTGAAGGTAGGTCTAGTTGGAATAAACCGACATCACATCCATCTCAAGGGTGCAAAAATTTGGTTCCAGCATCCCCCATATTGCTTTGGGTGAGACTTCAGTCCATGCTTCGCGAGTTGATGCCAAAAGGGCCAGTAGTGTAGGGATTTGTTTAGCTAAATAACTCTGAACTTGGGTCAGGTCCCCATAAGCCAACATGGTCGTTCACTTGTTTGAGCACAACTGCTTCTGTCGATCACGTAAAGTAGTCAATTGTTGTTAGGATATAGCGGTGTTGTTTTGACAAATGAGTGAAAATTTCCCCAACAATGTCCAGGCACCACTGTTGGAATGGTTCAGTCACTGCAATAGGGTGTAGTGGGGTTAGTGATCTTTGTGTCCTGTCGGCGCGTCACTGACAGACCGGGCACTTGCGGGCATAGGCATGCGCATCCTTGAATAATGTGGGCCTGTAAAAACTAGCTTGCATAAGCTTGTGTGCAGTGGTATTTCCCGCAAAGTGACCCTCGACAGGTCTGTCATGCAGATCTTGAAGTACCTTCTATGATTAATGTGCTCCCAGGCACTTGAGCAAGACTCCATTACTTTACTTTCTAAAAAGCATTTCGTGCACCGACTAATATGCTAAGGCTTTTAGGCACAATGCCCTCTTTTGTTTGATAGAAAAGTGAGAGGATATGGTGTCATGCTCAAGGTACTGGTGTACATCTGTGTACCAAGATGTTTCGTTTTCCATGAGTATTGATTGCCTTATGTCATACATCTCAATATCCTGCTCCCCATTAGTGAGCTCTTCTTCATTCTCAGGAGCGTGTACTGCTTCAGCTACAAGTCTACAGAGCCCATGTCCTTTGATCGTTTGCACTGGCTTGATTTCAAGATCATATTCTTGCAAGTCTGTCATCTAGTTCGCACATTGTTCTCCCAACTCTTGTTGTACTAGCAATGCACACACTATTGGGTGGGGGACGAAGGCTATGCAGTGGTTCTTCAGCAAGTAGGGCGTGAATTGTTTCACTGCCTTGTAAAATGCATAATTCTTGTCAATGGTGGAATAATTGAGCTTTGGTCCCTGCATGCTTGCACTCATGAAAGAGATGGCATGTTCATCATTAGCTTCATATTTCTGAGTGAGTACTGCAGCTAGTGATTTATCGAAAGCAAAGGTGTATAGCAGGAAATATTTATTTAAATCTAGGTTGTAAAGTGCAGGTGCTTTTGCAATGGTCTACTTAATTCAGGCGGATGCATACTTTTCTTTCTTACCCCATATGTACACTACATCTTTCTTGATCATGTCTTACATGGGCTTGACTATTTGCGCATAATTCGAGATGAACTTTCGGAGGAAGTTTATCTTCCCCAAGAAGGACTGCATGGCTTTCTTATGGATTGGGTGAGGAATCCGTGTGATGGCTTGGACCTGGTCCAGATCCACCTTGATCCTGCTCTTGGCAACAATGTGTCTAAGGAGGTTTCCTTCTGGCATGACAAATACACTCTTCTTGGGATTCAAAGAAATCCCGTATCTTCGGTGTCACTCAAATTTTTTCTTAAGGTGGCGTATGTGGTCTTCTCATTTTCTTGAGAACACAGTCACATCATCGAGGTATACCACCATGCTTTGCCCAATGAGTCCACGAAAGGCAATCTCGATATCGCGCTAAAATGTTGCACCTGCATTTACAAGCCCAAACGACATTCGTCTATAAGCGAACGTACCCCACTTGGTACGGAAAGTAGTTTTGAGTCTGTCAGGTTCTGCTACCAGAACCTAATTATACCCTGAGACACTGTCAAGGAAAGAGAAAATTTGTGCCCCATATGCTTTTTGCAAAATATGGTCCATAGACGATAGGGGGTAGTTGTCTTTGTTCGAGGTATGGTTTACGTTCTGGAAATCAACACACAAGCGGATATCCTCGAACTTCTTTCATACAGGCACAAGGTTTGAGACTAGTTGTCTTTGTTCGAGGTATGGTTTACGTTCTGGAAATCAACACACAAGCGGATATCCTCAAACTTCTTTCATACAGGCACAAGGTTTGAGACCCAAGTGGAATGTTGAACTTTGTATATGATCTGTGCAACAACCAATTTAGTAAGCTCCTTTGTATGAGGGGCTCAAGTGATGGATGTACTTTTCTCAGCTTCTATTGATATGGCTTGATCCCTTCCTTGATTGGAATGATATGTTGGATGAAACGTGTGTCATAAGTTTTCAGGTCATTGTACATCCACACAAACACATCTCGGTACTATTTGAACAAGCAGATAAAGGCTTGCCACTATTATTGTGTACAACATGTACCAAGATTAAGAATCTTCAGATCCTGTTCTGTTCCTAGGTTTATCAGTTTGTGCCTCATAGTTGAACTCTGGGTCTAGCTATTCCTTGGCCCTTGGAACTATTATTGCAAGTCATATAGAATTTCCAATGATGGCACACCTTTTGTGATAATGTGGCCTTTCATGTTACCAGCTTCTTCTTGCAGAGAGCACTCATTCTCATCATCATCTATTGTTGCATCTTTGAAAGCATCAGCATTGGCCATAAAATGTAGTATTGGTTTATCATCATTAAACACACTAAGTTAGTTATGTTGTCTGGGATAGATTGTTTGTATAAAATTTCAATAGTAAATCTATCCCTAATCAGTGACATTCTCGAGGCTGCATTTGCCAGTGTATTAGTAGCTGCATTACGTGCATGTGGTACAACAATGATATTGAATGCTTGGAAATTTGAGGTTAGTCGCCATACCTCTTCTTGGTAACCTTTGAGATGCGGTGATAAACAATGAATGGTGTTACGTACCTGTCGTACCACTATCTCTGAATAACCTACCACTTTGAGCATGACCACATTGAGGCTGATGGCTTTCTGCAAGCCCAACATGAGTGCTTCATATTATGCTACATTGTTCGTGCACTCAAACTCCAAGTGGCTTGACACTAGATGCTTCTTCTTGCAAGGGTTGAGCAGGACACACCCGGCTCCTGAGGCGTCCTGTGTCTTTGATCCGTCGAAGTACATAGTCCAAAAATCATCTATACATGAACCACTTGATGTGCTAACACTGTTGTTGCTACTGCTACTACTACTATTGGTGCAATGTGTTGTACAAATTTCATTACCATCAGTTGGGCAAAGGAAGTAGTCCCAATTGTGCATCTGGTGGAGTTGGAGTTGGCCGTGCAGGATAACACCCCAATGTTGTCTCAAGGAGGTAGTTGCCAAATATGAGTTCTGGGAAAGCCAATGGTTCATTCTCGCCATTGATGGGAGTGAAATTAGGCTTCATGTACCTCTCGGATTCTACCCGGATTTGGTTGCACTTGTTTGGAAGCCACATGTGAGACCAGTCTATAGCAAAATCTCCATCTAACTTATTGGACCAATCTCTACTAAGTAATAGACCATATGCTTTCGGGATGTCCACAACCACTATGTTGATGCATTAGTGGACTTGACCGTCATGAGATAGTTGAACGGTCCTGTCTCGTAATTCACCAAAAGTTGGTATTGGTGTTCGATCAAGTTGGATGATTTGAGTGAATGTATCACTCCATTGTGCATTGATCCTTTTAGCGATGGAGAGTAACATAACGTTGGCTTCTGCACTAGAATCAATCAAACAGTTGTGAACATTGCAGTTGAAAATTTCAAAAGGTAGCAAGAATGGGGGGCACCCTGAGTGTGCTTCTTCCATCCGGAAGGATCGATCTTCCTTATCAGCAGCCTGACCTTTTCTTACATTTCCTCAAGTGTGGGGGGAGCCCCTTTACTCCTAAGATTGTGATGGTCAATTTGCTTTTGGGGCTATCTCTTGGTGTTCATCTTTGCCATTGTTTGTGAGCACTGATACACACATTCACCACATGCTTAGAGCTTGATGGCTCATCAGGTGCAACCTCTTTGTCATTGTCTGTGTCTTTCGGTTGCTCTTGCATATTGCTTCCCGCATCGAGTGTATAATTGTAAAATCATTTGTGACTTGCTTCCAAACCGAACAAGAGTTCTCAGGGTGATGTTCTTTATTGAATGAACAAAATTTCGGATCGGCACACTGTTCGAGTTGGAACATAGGCTTCTGCATAGTTTTTGAAATGAATTGGTTGTTTCTTGATGTGCTGCTTGCTTGTCTCTGCCTAGGTGGTTGACTACTTGCAAATGTGTCTGTCTTATGTTGTTTGAGCTCAGACGTTTTAGTGGACAAGATCTTAACAAGACAAGTGAGGGTCTCAATGTTAGTTTCTTCCTTGTCTCTACCCTTGGTCACCGTTGCTTGGGATTTCCTCCTTGCATTCTTGGAGTCCTTCATCAATTCATCATCTTTCATGACTCTGACTACACGTAGGGATTTCTCAACAATGATAGCCTCTTCATAGTTTTCCAATAGTGTTGGTTTCACAGCTCGCTTGATGAACTACGTGATGCTAGTTGGTAGTATGGACGTGTAGTACTCAGTGGTGATGGAGTCATGAGGCTTAGAGTTTGCTGTGAATTTGTTCAATATATGTGTAAACCTCTGATTGAAATCTTTCACTTTCTCTTTTCCCTCCATCTTGAGGTTTCCCAACTCTCTTAGGAACATGGTTGGGGTCTTGTCATCAACAAAATTCTCAAGGAACATGTGTTTGAATGTAGCCTAGTTTTGTATAGAGTTCGGTGGAAGGCTGTGATACCAAGTAGTTGCGTGACCAAGCAAGGTACATGGGAACAATTTAGATCCTACATCATCATAATGTATCTCAAGGGTTTTCAATTGTATGTAGAAGTTGTCTAAGTGGTCTTCCACCTTTACCGTGTTGTCAAGGTTGAACTTGATGCTCATTTTCTCTGCTCGCCTCGACACCTTATGCGAAATGGTCGAGAGAGCCAATGGTCCCTGAGTCATCCATTCAAGATTTGGGTTAGAAATCTCTTCATCTTCTTCATCCTATTCCTTTCCTTCAGAGTCTGATTGTTTCGACTCTTAGTCTATTGGTTTGTTATCGTCTCTGCCTCCTCCACTACCTTCCCCTCTGCCTCCTACACCGAAGTTTGATCCCAATATCACAAGAGTGTCTTGTTCGCCTTGCCAAAAGATTGGAGGATCCTTTCTATCTTTGATAGCTTCTCCTATACCTTCAAGTGTGGCAAGGGCTTCTTCTTCCATTGATGATACAACAACTCTAGTGGGAGTGGCTTTAGGCTTCCTCGTTGTGTGTGGAAGATGTTGTCTATCTGGGATCAGTCCGACTGTTTTCACAAACTAGCGATTGATGGGACGAACAGAGATAAGGTGTTGATATGGAGTCTCGTGTTCAACACTAGGAGGTGAGGAGTAATCAATCACAAAGTTGTGTGTAGGTGAGAGGGAGTGCAAGTTATTGCCTTGACTAGATGATTGATGAATGAGTGTGAGGGGAATTTCAACGATATACAAATGGTTTCCCTCCTTCTAGCGCTAGAAATGTTGACGGTGTTAGACCCGCCAAAATTTAGGGGATCACCCCGACATGAACTCCCAACTAGACCTCACATCCTTTTGTGTGGGAGTCCCATCCGGTATGATGGCCCAGTTGCCATTGTCTTAAGGATTTACCTCAACTCTTGCTTGTCAGCATAGGAGAGTGTTCGCTTTGTCTTTAAGAAGTGGGGTTCGCGTGCCTAGTGAGTGTAAGTGTCACTTGTATCAATGGTTCTTTCACTATCTAGGGGGAGGGTGAGAGTGAGTTCTAGGTCGATTCAGAGCAATCCCAACACTGCTAAGAACACATAGCACAACAAGGCATGCACAACTTCTGGAGGAGCAGTCCATGTAGATGTGACAGTCACAACATACAAGGTAAGATAACACGAACAACTCTCAACGGATCAGTCCGAATGAGTGCAATGGTTGTTACAACAAGCTTCATGTGAAAGGTTTATCTGATGTCTGGGAGAGCAGTCTACATAGGCGAGACAACATTAACAACGTATACAACACATTTCCATTAATAGATTATGCATTACAACAAATGAAGCAGTTCAGATGTAGAACACAGGTTAAAGAAACATGCATTCCAAGTGTTAAAGATCAGTCTTACAACACATAAAATATATGTGTGAAAATTTGTTAGCCTATTAGTAGGCTTCTAAATTAAGCGAAAGTTCTAAGACACGTTGTTAAACCATACATCACTAACCCCGAGTGTGGGGCATTGGAGCCACTACTTACTCCTCAAAGAAAAAATTACAAACTCTCTTGGCTACATGGGAGGAGCTGAGTTGAAAAAGTCCTTTCATGTACGAATGAGAGGGTATTTATAGCTAAGGGTGAAACTAGGCCTTATGGTTGTTCAACTACCCTCATGACCATTTGACTTCCATGACTTTTTGACTTACATGACTCTTTGTTCAACAAGTGGGTCTCTTAGACTTCCATGTTACATCACATTGGTTGACAACAAGCCCATAGTGGAGATGTGGATGACATGATTCATGATATTACTCGACATGACTTGACATGACAGTGCTGGTACATTCATGTTGCTGCTAAAGTGCATGTCGAGCTACAATGTTGCTAGGTGATGGATGTCTTCATGGTGTATTATAGCTTCACGTCTGCATGGCGAAGTGCATGGAGTCTTCGATGGTCCTTGGTTTGTTTGATGAAGCTTTAACATGTTGTTCCTTGCTTGCGTGCTAGAAGGCTTGACAGGCTCATCTGTTCACGAAGGCACATGTTCGTCACGTTCATCTGTTTCGCATGCATCATTCATTCATCCATTGGTGAACTTGTCATTCTACATGTGCTCTATTCGTTCATCCCGTTCGTCGTCTTACCATGTTTATTTGTGTACCTGTACGTGCAATCACTCATGACGAGATGACATCAAATCCAAAAACTTCTAGTCTACCATGACACATGGTCATTTTAGATGCAGGTGACTGGGAGAGGCAGCAAGGTTGGAAGCGGGATGATGGCTCTGGAAAATATTGATGAAAACTGTGCAATAGTCACTGAGTGATGGAGACAGGCAATTTGAGTTGACAGTGACTGTCTGTGAGGTTTGGCTCGATTTGGTGGCAAATTTACACAAAATTTAGGAGGAACAACCTGTGTTGCTGGAAGGTAAGGTGGACATGCTCTGTGCATTTTTCAAAATGAATGAGCAGTGGGGGTTGGACAACAATATTTGCGCAATTTTCCAGAGGAATGGGCCGAGCTATATGAAGTGTCAGCAGGTAGGGATTGCGCAGTTTTTTGGGGGAACTACCTGGGAGACTGGCAGCGAAAACTGCACAATACCTAGAGGGAACTGCTAGTTAGCTGGTGGGGTCACTGGCAGCCAAAACTACATAATTCCCAAAGGGAACTGCTAGTTGGCCGCTGGAGACACTGGCAGCAGAAACTGCGCAATTCTTGGAGGGAACTGATAGTTTGCTGCTAGGGGATGCTAGCAAGGGAGCCTGCACTGAGGCCGGGAGGCCGGCTTGCTGATCATCTTTGCATAATTTTTGAGCTAATATGACTAATGGGCAATGGAAGGCCTTCTCATGAAGACTTCACAATTTCTGAGACAAACAGTTGGTCGACTGTCTGGATGACTGGCTGGGAAAACTATGCAATTTTTTGAGGGAGACAGGGATGGGCACTTGGTGTCTGTCCAGCCTGTCTACGCAATTTCCTCAGCCAGCTGAGTGAGTGAGGTCAGTGGCATCTACACAAATTCTTAGGGGAGTCAGTCCCGGGGTGACCGTCAGGTCTGACTGTTCGGATGGCCAACATGAGGGTTGATTGAAATGCTTGCGGGTAGTGCAACTTGAAAAGACTAGCTTGGTGCTTCTACATTGTTATGGTTGACAGTTGATTGAGTGGAAAGTGGGGTGATGGTCCTACTGTCAGAGGGGAGTTTGTTCCTCGGAATTTCGGGAAAAATGTCTAAGTGTGTGAACGATCGAAAGACGCATAGGTGATCATACGAAAACAAAAACACATGACTCGATGACGAAATGCCCCAAACCATCTAGACACACATGTTCAACATGAATGGCGGACGGTAGAAATGAAAAGCACGACACTCATGATTGAATGTTCATTAATCGAGATGATGCTTGCATGACATTGAAAGTGACTCCATGTGTGAGTGCGACAAATGTTTTCATAACAGACACAACAAGCACATACAAAGTGAAGACTTTGAGCATAAGCAGAACATGGTCACAAACATGACTTAGACACCAACATGTAAAAACTTGAATGCAATGAAGAAGCAAGGCAGATGTAAAGACTCACACAAGCTCACAGAGCAAACCTGAGTGTGTGTATTCATCAAGTGAAACTCTTCAAGGGAGGCTCCAAAATTGGTGCAAGCCAAAATTTTGGAGGGTGGTTGTAGCCGCTACAACACTTGGCGACACACTACTAGAACTCCAGCTTCTATGTTTAGGTACATTTCTATCACAGGGCTTTGGTCTTTCGGAAAGTATTGAATCATTGTGCAAGACTGGAACTTCATATGCTTTCCTTTGTCTTCATGGGGCTTATCCCATTTCAGAACTAAGTCACCCATATCGAAGCTAACTTTCCCTACAGACTTTTCATCGAACCACCTATTGATATGGTTCTGGTGGAGTGTGATTTTTCCTTTTGCTTTCATCCTTTCCTCTTGAATCTTATGGAGAGCATCCATCCTATGTCGAACTAGTTAGTAAGGCTTGCCTTGGGATTCCTGAGAAAGCTGAAGTGCAAGAAAGTAGATATTCGGCGGGAGGATGGCTTCTTTACTGTAAACTAGGAAGTACGGTGAGGTATTCAGAGAGGGTTTAGGTGTTACACGGTTAGCCCATAGTTCATTCATCAGGGCAGTATGCCTATTACATTGCTCAGAGACAACGTTCTTCTCGATTATACAGATGGGGTTTTTATTTGTAGGTTCTTCTAGATCGTTTCCTTTTGGATAGTAATTCGATGAATGCTTTAGCACAATACCATTTTGTAATGCAAAGTCATAGAGTTTTAAAGATGAAAAATAAGTTGCATTATAAAAAACAAGTGATACCGGAACATTGAAACGTGAGATGATATTCTGCTGGAGGACGCTGATGACTTCCTGGTCATTCACTTGTTTGAGCATAACCACTTCTTTCCACCGTGTAAAGTATTCAACTATTGTTAGGATATAGCGATGTTGTTTTGATGAATGAAGGAAAATTTCCCCAAAAATTGTCAAGGCCCCACGGTTGGAATGGTTTAGTTACTACAACAAGGTGTAGTTGGGCTGCTGATCTTCGTGTTCTGTTGGCGCATCACCGACAGATCAGGAACTTGCAGGCATAGGCATGTGCATCCTTGAATAATGTGGGTCAGTAGAAACCGGCTTGCATAACCTTGTGTGTAGTGGTATTTCCCACAAAGTGACCCCCCTTAGGTCCATCATGCAGATCTTGAAGTACCTTCTCTGATTCATGTGCTTCCAGGCACCTGAGCGAGACTCCATTACTATGCTTTTTGTAAAGCACTCCATGCACCGACTGATATGCTAAGGCTTTCAGGCATAATTCCCTCTTCTTCTCTGATAGAAAAGTGAGAGGGTATGGTTCCGCGCTCAAGGTATTAGCGTACATCTGCGTACTAAGAGGTTCCATTTTCCATGGTTGTTGCTCGCCTTATGTCATACATCTCAATCTCCTATTCACAATCGACAAGCTCTTCTTCATTCTCCGGAGCATGTACTGCTTCAGTTGCAAGTCTGTAGAGCCCATATCCTTTGATTGTTTGCACTGGCTGGATTTCAAGATCATATTCTTGCAAGCTTGTCATCTATTTCGCACACCGTTCTCCTAGATATTGTTGTACTAGCAATGTGTGGACTGCTAGGTGGGGGACAAAGGCTATGTAGTGGTTCTTCAACAAGTAGGGACTGAATGTTTCACCTCCTTGTAAAATGCATAAGCTTACTTGTCAAGGGCGGGATAATTGAGCTTTGGTCCCTACATGCTTGCCCTCATGAAAGAGATGGGATGTTCATCATTAGCTTCATCTTTCTAAGTGAGTACTGCAGCTAGCGAGTTATTAGAAGCGAAGGTGTATAGCAGGAAATATTTCTTGAAATATGGTTTGTAAAGTGCAAGCGCTTCTGCAATGGTCTGGTTAATCTGGGTAAATGCATACTTTTATTTCTTACCCTAGCTTTACACTACATCTTTCTTGATAATGTCTTGCATGGGATTTACTATTTGTGCATAATCCGAGATGAACTTCTGGAGGAAGTTTACCTTACCCAAGAAGGACTGCATGGATTTCTTATGGATTGGGTGAGGAATCTCTTTGATGGCTTGGACTCAGTTTGGATCCACCTTGATCCCACTCTTAGTAAAGATGTGCCCAAGGAGGTTTCCTTCTGACATGGTGAATATGCCCTTCTTGGGATTCAAAGAAATCTCTTATCTTCGTCATCGCTCAATTTTTTTCTTAAGATGGCGTATGTGGTCTTCTCATCTTCTTGAGAACATAGTCACATCGTCGAGTTATACCGCCATGCTCTGCCCAATGAGTCTATGAAAGGTGATGTCCATAATGCGCTCAAATGTTGTGCCTACATTTACAAGCCCAAACAACATTCATCTATAAGAAAACGTACCCATTTGGTACAGAAAGTAGTTTTGAGTCTGTCAGGTTCTGTTACCAGAACCTAATTGTATCCCGAGAAACTGTCAAGGAAAGAGAACATCTGTGCCCCAGATACTGTTTGCAAAATATGGTCTATAGACGGCACGGGGTATTTGTCTTTGTCCGAGGCACGATTTACGTTCTAGAAATCAACACACAAGAGGATTTCCCCGGACTTCTTTTGTATAGGCACAAGGTTGGAGACCCAAGTGGAATTTTGAACTTTGTATATGATCCGTGCATCCAATAGTTTAGTAAGCTCCTTCTGTATAAGGGATTGAAGGAACAGATGTACTTTTCTCAACTTCTGTTGATATGGCTTGACTCTTTCCTTGATTGGAATGATATGTTGGAAGATTCGGCTGTCATAAGTTTTCAGGTCATCGTACGTCCAGGCAAACACATCTCGATATTGTTTGAATAAGCAGATAAAGGCTTTCCGCTCTTGTCGTGTACGACATGTACCAAGATTAACAAACTTGGGATCTTATTCTATTGCCAGGCTTATCAGTTCATGCCTCATGGTTGAACTATGGGTCTCGTTGTTCCTTGGCCCTTGGAACTGTTCTTGCAAGTCATATAGCTTTTCCAATGATGCCACACCTTTTGTGATAATGTGGCCTTTCATGTTACTAGCTTCTGCTTGCAGAGGGCACTCGTGCTCGTCATCATCTATTGATGCATCTTTGAAAGCATCACGTTGGCCATAAAATGTAGCATCCTTTGATTATCATTAAACACACATAAATTCGTTATGGTGTTTGGGATATATTGTTTGTACAAAATTTCAATAGTAAATCTATCCCTAATGGGTGACATTCTCGATGCTACATTTGTCGGTGCATTAGCAGCTCCATTATGCACACACGGTATGACAATGATATTAAATGCTTGGAAATTTGAGGTTAGTCGCCATACCTCTTCTTGGTAACCTTTGAGATGTAGTGATAAACAATTAATGGTGTTACATACTTGTCATACCACTATCTCTGGATCACCTAGCACTTTAAGCATGACCACATTGAGGCTCATGAATTTTTGCAAGTCCAACATGAGTGCTTCATATTCTTCTACATTGTTAGTGCACTCAAACTCCAAGCGGCTTGACACCAGATGCCATCTGTTTCAAGGGTTGAGCAGAACACACTCATCTCCTGAGCCGTTCTGTGCCTTTGATCTATCGAAGTACATAGGTCACAACTCATCTATACATGGACCACTTGATGTACTAGCACTGTTGCTGGTACTACTACTACTATTGGTACAATGTGTTGTACAAGTTTCATTACCATTAATTGGGAAAAGTAAGGAGTCCCAACTGTGCATTTGGTGGGGTTGGAGCTGGCCGTGCAGGATAACACCCCAATTGTGTCTCAAGAAGGTAGTTTCCAAATATGAGTTATGTGAAAGCCAACGATTCATTCTTGTCATTGATGGAAGTGATATTATGGTTCATGTACCTCTCGGATTCTACCCAGATTTGGTTGCACTTGCCATTGTATGGAAGCCACATGGGAGACTAGTCCGTAGGAAAATATCCATCTAACTTGCTAGACCAGTCTTTACCAAGTAATAGGCCATATGGTTTCGAGATGTCCACAACCACTATGTTGATGCATTGGTGGACTTGACCGTCATAAGATAGTTGAATGGTCACGTCTCGTAGTTCACCAATGAATGGTACTGATGTTTGATCAATTTGGATGATTCACATAGATGTCTCGCTCCATTGTGAATTGATCCTTTTAGCGATGGAGAGAAGCATGACGTTGGCTGCCACGCCAAAATCAACCAAACGGGTGTGAACATTGTAGTTGAAACCTGAGTGTGCTTCTTCCATCTAGAGTGTATTGAGCATAGTGGAAAGTGATCCAGGAGGTGTGCTTGCTCCCTTGTTGGTAGAGGCTGCGTTGTCTGTCGTTGTTTGTCCCAATGCATGCAA
>APFE031019800.1:0-15163 GCA_000404065.3 Pinus taeda
AAATTTAGGTATAATAATAAATTAGTGGAATATACATATTTATTGAATGAATCATTTAAATAAATATTGGCATATACATATTTTCACATATTTATATATATTTATAGATTATATATAATAGAGCAATATTTTATATTAAATATTAATAATTAATATTCTAACAAATTAATAAATCAATTTGTAATGGACCTAATTTAACCTTTTTCTATAAAATTAACTACATATTAATTATAAATAATACTAAACATAATTATGACAATAATAAAATTAAGGTTTTTAAAATAAAATTAGATATAATAATAAATTATTGGAATATAAATAGACATTCGATATATTTAATAAATGAATCATTTAAATAGATATTGACATATATAGATTTTCAATTTTTATATATATTCATACATTTTTATATATAGTAGAGCAATAATTTATATTAAATAAATGAATTATTTTTAGCAGATTAACATTTATTCTGTTTCATTATTCACAGGGTTAACCCAGCTCCGTGAATATATCGTTATTTTAATATTAAATCGGTTAGATGAAGTTTGACTGGGGCTCTTGAGTGAAAAAGTAGCCGTTAGATTTTTTAGCCGTTGGAGTCTCTGCTTAGTCTATTTAACACGCTGATCTAGATCTGTACCTTCAACTCGTCCTGATGATGAACCACATTGGTTGGTTCGAAACGCGTCGACCAAAGTTCTTCTTATGTGATTTACGCTGAAGCTCTTTTACAACTATGACTAATCACAGAAGTCTCAATTCTACAACTATTATATCCTTATACATTCTTACGCCTTTAATGATTTTCTTATCCTAATGCATTCGTAGGCATTTAATGATGACCTTATTAAATTTTTTAAACGATAATACATATTTGTTAAAATTTAATGTTATTAAAATATTTTTTATAGGTTTAATTTTATGTATCTCGTGTGTAGGTACGAATAATTATATAAATAGAAAAATAAAGTTAATCTATATATATATTTAATTGAAATTAAATTATATATATGATGATGTTATGGTAAACTGTTTTTTAATTATCTATAATAAATACGGAAATAATTTTGTTTATAAAAATTAGATATTTGAAAAAAAGTGAAACTTAGATTTTTATTAATATAAAAATATGATTAAGTTAAATTTAGGTGACGTAGAAATGTACAGTTTATAAATTTTAGTTGCCATAATATTTGAAATAAATATGCGTTTTAATAATTAAAAAGAATAAATTTAATTATAATAATTTAAAATTAAATTATTATTAATTAATAATGCAAAAGAATATAATTTTAAAACCAATAAAATTCATAATTAATTTAATTAAAGTAAAATTTTTTTTTTTTTTTACTAAAATTTATAAAATTATTAAGAAAACATTAAAGAAGTAAATTAATAATATATTTTTCAAATAAAAATTCTATAATGGTTATCAATATTAATATTTTATTAAATTTATTCTTATATTTTACTATGGATACGTGACATAAATTTTTGGTCAAAAGCAAACTAATAGGTAGTGAAAAAAAAACTGAATGCAAGGTGTTCTATCTCTAAGAATAAGCATATGAAAATTTTAGTTGTGAATGCTTAAACTTCCATATCATTTAAAATCACCATTCCAACTCTTATACTCGAACTTGTATACATTGTTGCCTCCCCAAAAACCTTATAACCCAACTTTGGTGTGTACCTTCTTCCAGTATGATTCCTCCCATGGTTGCTCCCCCAACCTCATTCGTTTCCAACTGCTCAAACTAACCATTTTCCTATTAGGAAGAGGAGGACATTACCATTACCTTCTATATAATATAAACATTAATTGCAAAGATTTCATAGGAGATGTAGTCCACTCTTCCACAGATAAAGGCTCACTATATTTATGGTAGACAACCTTAAACCACAACCCCTTTCCTTCTATGATCCTCCAAATATTTTTGGCTGCCAAAGCTTTTGCAAAAGGATGAATATTTTTAATATACCACCCACATTTGGGAATTGTAATTTTCTTCCATGAAGCCTGAGGCAAGGCCTTTTTGCCTTTATCGATGGCCCATAAGAATCTGAGACTTTCTAATACTTGTCATTCTAATGTGATCCAATACCCTATAGAAATGAAGGTTAAAGAAACCCAATAAACTAGAATAGCTTCTAAAACTTCTTACCAAAACTAGACTTTTCTAGCTTCTAAAACTTACCAAAGAGTGAGTATTTTCTCTATGTTAGAGATCATGCATCCCTGACCTTTGTATGATCATATAGAGATCATCCATCCCTAACCTTTGTATGATCATTTGGCTTGAGATATACCTGACCGCAAGTCAACTTAGGGGTATGGAGACATTTGTGAAAATAGTTATATATCCTTCTCACTGATTCCCAAAAATGAAACACTAGAATTCTCCACATTAATTTGCAACGTTGTGGGCCAATCAATAAAGGTTAGGTATTTCCCAACCTTTTTGTGCATCTTTGCTAGAGCCATCACAAAATAATAGTATGTCATCAACAAATAATCAGCGAGAGCTGCATCATTTTCGTCACTCTCATTCCTTTAAAAGCCTGTAATCCTTTTGTCTCTTAAGAGCCCTACTAAGACGTTCGTGATAAGTAGAAACAAGAAGGGAGATAATGGGCACACCTACCTCAAACCATGCCCAAGCATGAAAAATTCTTATGTTGTACTATTAATTAATACAACAAATGACACTGTTGTAATGTAATTCATCACCCAATTAACAAACGGTAAATTGAACCCTAGATGAGTTAACATTAAGCACAAAGAACCAATTAAATTTATGATAAGCTTTGGATAAATTGACCTTGATCACCATCACTGACAAATTTTTTTAACTTTTATAATGTGAAAATCCTCCAAAGCAGCCCCCATCGGGTCATGAATTTGCTTCCTAGCTAAGAAAACAAACTATTCTTGGGAGATAGATTTAGACAGTAAAATCTTTAGCCTTCTAGAAATAATTTATTGTAATGATTTTATAAACACAACCACATAAAGAAATAGGTGTTGGGATGGGGTCCCCTGGGTTAGTTTTGGGGTCAAAAACCCAAGTTTTGATGTAAATTTGGTAAAAAGATGTAAAGTCTCCGCAATTTGTGGATGCGAAGCGTGTACACATTTAGGATTCAAAAGGGGTTTTAGCCCATTGTCTATGAAAAGTCAAGTTGGTTTTGAGATCCACCCATGGTCTGCGGACCATGGGATTGTATGTAAAAAGCTATAAATAGGTGTGTCTTAGAGAGTCCAAGACATAGATCTATGTCTAAGTCTGGAAGAAATGACAAGGGAAAGTAAGCAGCAGGTAGATAGAAGGGAAAAGCCTCCACAGCTGAGTGTGCGGAGGCCTAGAGTAGAGTCCGCAACTAAGTCTGTGGACCCTTGCAGCTGAGTCTGCAGGGCAGTTTTGAGTCTATAACCTCATATTGAAGATCAATAAAGAAGATTTTTGAAGAAATTCATGTGTTCACATGTTTACTTTTGTTATTTATGTTGTGATATATGTTGTGATGGAATAATGTCTTTATGAAATATTGATCTATTAATGCACGACTCTATTGGATATGTCTTATTAACTGAATGAAATGCATGTTAAGTACTTCCGTGAAGATTATAATACATTATCTTATGTTTATTAAGTACTTAAGTAGATTTTCATGAACTCAGACCTAGGGTTATCTTATGGTGCACGTAAGTGGTTGATTCATCTGTTAAAGGTCTGAAAAGACTTATCATAGACCTTCGCGAAGGTCTAGAGGACGTTAAAGGAAGTTGCAGTGCTAAACCCTAGGGGCTTATAGATCTACGGGAAGGCATATCTAGGGCAATAGAAGACATCACACTGATCTCTAGATGTGGTAACTTGGTTCCAGCATCCCCTCATATTACTTCAGGTGAGACTTCAACCTACACTACTCGGTTTGATGCCGAAAGGACCAGTAGTGTAGGGTTTTCTTTGGCACATGTAACTCTGAACCTAGGTTAGGATCCACTAAGCCAAGAAATGGTTCCATTGCCAGGAGTGGGATCTGCATAAGGAGATGTGTGATGCCGCATCACTAAAATCCAACAAAGAAGGAAATTTAGAAGTCGTTGGATAGGAAGATTCCCGAATTCGTGGCGCAAGAGAACATGAATCCATGGATGTCGAAGGAACAGTGGTTGGATAGATACTTATATATAGAAATACACAAAATTTTCTTTTGCTCCTTCCCGATTGAACTATACGAGTGGATAACTAAGTTGGCAGACGACCAAGGAAGGTGGAGGCTTCATTGTCCAATAGTGTGGACTCTAGAGCTAGTGCAAAGATTGGAAGCCTCTAAAGACAAGATCGCGTGCGATGTTGATCATTAGCTCGATCAAATTATAAGAGGATTTGTTACAGATTTCGCAGTTGATACCTCGGTCAGCTACAACAAAGCATAGTAACGATTCTTCAAGGGATCATGAGGTAAGTATCTGAGATCTTTGAATACCTAGATTAAGATGCTCTTATGTGAGACACAGGTTATGCCATTGCCTTGATGTTCAGATCTACGTGAAGTGGATGGATCTTCAAAATTTGAGAAAAAGTAGGCCCTGAATATAGCCTGTTAATTGGACCTCCTTTGAACGATGAAGAGGGAACAACACAGGCCTCACTGTAAAGTGCGGTCCAACTAATAAGACAGGGTTTTCCATGGATACATCATCCGTCCACTCCCCCTCCACCCTCACCTCCATAGCATACACCTTCGTCCACATCGCCACCACCACCACTGCCATTCAACATGTCAAACTCAATAAAGCTGTCGATTTTCAAAGGTATCGGGAGAGAAGATACATGTATCAGTTCTGGTTTGTTGCAAGTGCTATGTGGACTGCACAACAGACCACTGATGACAACATAAAGAAGGCACAGTTGGTTACTTCTATGCAGGATCACTGACTGTCGTGGTATATTAAGTACTGTGTTGATCATCCTTTAGCAACGCTAGTAGAAACCAAGGATGCTTTAAATAAGGAGTTTAGTAAGCCTACATATGACTCGCAGTCAATAGTTGGATTTAAGGAAATCATGATGAGGGCTGGTGAGACACCTTGGGAGTTAGACACCTTGGGAGTGATCCACAAAGCTAATATGCAGCTCACAGATGATCAGCATCGTGAGTGGTTTATAGCCTCGCCTCTACCCCACCTGAGGATTTCTTTGTCACAATAGAAGATAGGGACTCAAGCAGAAGCCCTGGAAATCATAATGAGATTGCACGAGATGCCTATTCAGGATGTGACTTTGGGAGTTCAACAAATTCACTCGCAGTTGCAGAACCTCTGCTTCGAATTGCAAAGCTTGAAGAAAGAGAAGGAGGATAGGTCATAGGTGCACAAATAAGTCTAGTGCCTCAAGTGTAAGAGCCAGGGGCATGATAAAGACCAATTCCCTGTCTTCGCAAATTATATTACAAGTGGGGATCGATTCCCCTAAGGCTGAAAGCTCCAACAGGACTGATTACGGGACTCGCGCTATGGTGCACTATTTATCAGGTGGCTAGAAAACACGTAAAAAATAAATTTCATTTGCTGCAAAAGTTCATTCAGACACCACAACAGTTGTTCTGCGGTTTTTGCAAATCGGTGGGCCACAATGAGCACCATTGTCATAGCTACGAGTTGATGATGGAAAGAACACCTACCTACCGAATGCAAGAAGAAACTCAGCCTCTAGTTCAGAGCGCAGGAGGAGAGCATGGAGGTTATCAAGGAAGAGGATGGGGCTAAGGAGGAGGAGGACCTGGTAGAGGCCATAGTCAGGTTATTTTCTATAACTGTGGGACAATAGGGCACTATGCGTGGGAGTTTCAGAATCAGACATGCCCGTCCTATCAACACTGCAGGAAATTTGAACACACTATAAAAGAATGCCTTGTGCTGGTAGTTAAGATGCAGGAGAAGAAGGCGTAGCCTCAACAACCTACCCAGAACTTCCAAATGATGAGAGATAAGCCCTACAAGGAACATCCGAATGTGAATATCATCCTGAGAAGTGGGATAGTAACTGGGAATGATAAGGGAAAAAAGCCTGAAGAGGATGGATGGGTCCACAAGGCCCCGTAGAATAAAGTTGGGTTCGATTTGGAGCATGTGAAGGAAACGTTTATGGAAGCCAAGAAAATCTTCATTGAGGCATCTACCTCAGGAAGCCAGAGAAAAGTACTAGAAACCAGCGCGTTTACAGAGTTTGACCCCTCTGTACTTACCCCGTTCCGAGAACCTTGCATGAAACTTCTGTGCGATAGTAAGGCTGTGAAAGGTATGTAGGAATTGATAAACAAGTGTGTTGTTAAAGAAAACGCTCCCGATGGACACCGCATAGTAAGAAAAATTGGCAAACATAAGGAAAGAACATGGCGCGAGATGAGGCTCACCGCGCAGATAAGAGATTATGAGATGGACCAAGTTATTTTGGATTTGGGGTCTAATGCGAACGTTTTTCCTAAACAAACATGGGAGAGAATGGGGAGACCTGTGCTATAGTGGTCTCTTATCCAACTTAGAATGGAAAACCAATATAAGATCATCCCTATGGGACAACAACACAAAGTAACAATGGATATAGAAGGTGTGAGCGCGCTAGCTGATTTTGAAGTAATAGAAATTATTGACGACAACAATCCATACCCCATGCTCCTTGGAATTGACTGGGCCCTTGATATGAATGGATTCATTAACTTAAAGCAGAGGATGATGTCATTTGAGAGGAAATCACTTTGGGTTGTAGTACCATTGGACCCCACAGAAGGATCATGCTATATTGAACTGGTCCATGACTACAAAGAGAGTGATGATGACTTAGATCAGATCTGCAAAATAACTGCGTGAGGTCAAGACTAGATTAATCCAACAACTGATGGACATATTTCATGGGACTGGGAAATTTCATGTACCTCGGGTTCAAATGAAGAATTGGAGCATTGGCAGAATAGGATGCATGAAGTATCTATGTTGTGCTGCAACATGATGACTAAATCATTGCACTGTGTGTCGTCGAAGGTAAGAAATTTACCCTATTTGATGGTTTAACTTACGTAGATAAGTTTTTGGATGCGTTTGAATGATAGGTCCCTGAGGATCACCACTTCCAAGCATTAGATTTGGTGCTATGCACCATCCTTGCACGATGGTGGGGTACACACAAGGAAAACTTCGATGAATGGCAAGATTACAGAAGGATGATGAGGTTGCAATTTGGTCATCCTAAAATTTGACTAACCAAGAAATACGATGGAGAAATGATTTGCACGATCATTTAGTGAAGTGGACTAAAGTTTATGGAATGGAGCCGCAATTGGAGTGGGTGCACTTGTTCTATCATACTTTGGATACAATCCCTATGAATTGGTATCTAAAGGCAAAGCTCTGCCATGGCACTGCAGAGTGGGATATATTAAGGGAAGGATTCTTAATGACCTTACGTTTTGAAGATGGGTTCGAATGCATTGATGAAGCTATGCAGGAGATTAAGGGAGCAATATTTAGAATACCACAGGATTGTTTCAAGCTGGTTCAACCAGATTGGAGCACCTAGCTGTGCCATGCATTGGAATGCTATAATGTGACCACTGAGGGGGAGGATGAAGATCCAAGAAATATCAATATTCCAGAGGTAGAAGGCCATCACGAGGTTGAAGGTCCTTAAATAGAAAACCTGGACATCACCACGCCATTGAAAACCAAGCAAGTAAAAAATGGTACTGAAGCAGAGCCATTTTGCAAAGATTGGGGACTGCAAGGATGATGCCACAATGGATAAAGATGCTGAGTACTATGATCTTTTTCCTACAAAGTTTTTGGACCTGAAGGGCATCAAAGGTGACTTGGGTGTGATGAAAATCACTTTTAAACCAAACGTGAAACCTATGAAGTAGAGGTTGTATCGCCTTAATCCCAAATAAAAGGAAA
Organism: Pinus taeda; assembly: GCA_000404065.3. Lineage (NCBI taxonomy): Eukaryota > Viridiplantae > Streptophyta > Pinopsida > Pinales > Pinaceae > Pinus > Pinus taeda. The sequence continues at coordinate 7,961 of APFE031019800.1, forward strand.
AGGCCTTCTTGGAGTTGGTTAAAATGCTAGAAGCGAAAATCATTGAACGTGTGGAAGAATCTGATTAGGTGAGCCCGATGGTGGTTCAAGAGAAGAAAAATAAGGGAGAAATAAGGATTTGCGTTGACCTAAGGAAGCTTAATGATTTCTGTGTCCATGATCCTTTTCTAACACCATTTACTGACGAAGTATTGGATAATGTTGGATGGCAGGAGGCCTACGCATTCACTGATGGATTTTCGGGGTACCATCAGATCAAGATCATGCTAGAGGATAGGTCCAGTTAAACAACCTTTGCAATGGAATGGGGGTGTTTCCAGTATACTGTAATGTTGTTTGGAGTTAAGAACGCACCATTAATATTCTCTTGCATAGCTATAACAACATTTACAGAGTTTATCCATAAATTATTGGAGGTGTATTTTGATGACTGGACGATGTTCGATTTAGTAAAACTCCATGTAGCAAGTCTGCACCTAATGCTGGATACGTGCTGCAGATACCAAATCACGCTGAATCTGAAGAAGTCTCTATGTTGTGTCCCCTTTCAGATTTTGCTAGGTCATGTGGTATGCAACCAAGGGCTGATGGTGGACCCTGCCAAGATCACGGTGATAGTGAATTTGGAGGCCCCAAGGACTGTTAAGCAGCTGCGTGCAATGCTTAGACATATAGGATATTATAGAAAGTTCATCAAGGCTTATGCTCAGATTACCACATCCAAGGAGAAACTGCTGAAGGAGGACACTACATTCTATTGGGATGAAGAATGTTAGCGCAATTTGGATGTATTGAAGGATAAGATGATCACTGCACCAGCCGAGAGAATCGAGGGAGAGTTGCAACCTTTGTGTTGGGGACTTGTTGGGATGGGATCCCCTGGATCCGTTTTGGGGTTAAAAACACAAGTTTTGATGTCAATTTTGGTAAAAAGATGTAAAGTCTCCGTAATTTTTGTATGCGGAGCACGTAGACTATTAGGAGTCAAAAGAGGTTTTATCCCTTTATCTATGTGTTGTGCCATACAACAACCCCCCATTTCATATCATTACTATTCTAAAAATATAATGTGAAATGGGTCCCTTTTAATTTTTGTTTCAAATTGGTGTCAATTTAGAGTTCCATTTCAAAAAAGGCTCGAATAAAAGGAAACACTATTAAAAGGCCCTTTTTAGTAAAACCAATCAAAAAACCCCAACATAAAATGATTTATCTTTATCATTGCGATAAAGCGATCACAAGATCACATATCGCAATGACAAAGAAAGCAAAACTTAAGGGACATCTTGGTTTTCACCGATGCAAAATCGCTATCAGATATCGGCAAAAGCATAAAGCAACATGAGTAACAACCCTTGCTTTGATGCGATACGAAATCGGCAATTGGCAATCGGCGATAACACTTAAAGTGAAAATAAGCTCCGCCTCTCCCGATGTGATGCGATATCGCTATCGGCAACTCACCATGCCCTCATTCTAAACGACCCTCCTAGCCGTTCCCGACGTGATGCAATATCGCTATCGGCGATCGCGGATTCCAAACGAAACCAATGTAATAACTTAGCATTTCCCCTATGCCCGATTGCGAAAAGGGAAAAAGCGCAGTTTTCAAAGAAAAAGTCATAAATGGCAGTTTAATATGATTTATTCGTAATTAAGGAAATATCCTTTGAAAAGACGCTCATCCGTGTTCAAACCGCCAAATCGCCCAAGGCATGCTTCAAATGAATCATTCGGCCATTAATCGAAGCGACTAGAATTAATGAGATTGACAGGCCATAACGACCATTTAATGAGAACAACAGGCTTGCGATCTATCCATGGATTTGATCCAAAGGCCACCTTAAGCCAATTGATCGCTATGAATGCATCCAGATATATATACTTCATTCTGTTCAATTCATGTTATTGTTGCCTGTGTTATGCCTATCTTTCGCTCTGTGCAGGATTCTTCCATAGAGACAGAAGAAAGTGGGATGGGAAAGAAGTCCAAGAAGACCACAATGCCTACTGCTTCGCCAGCCGTGGGGCAAGCTGTTGTTGATCCGAGTGGTAAGAACAAAGGGCTTATATCAGATACAACGTGCTTGGGACTTACCGGGACCACTTGGCAAGGGACGTATAATTTGATTGAAGCAGAAGAGCCGAAGGTGACCGAGATAGAAATCTCATGCGATAATACCAGTAAATCTGATGCCAATTTAAAAGACTTCGCCGACTCCTTTCTGCACAGAATAGCGGCCCGGGAGAAAATTCTCCCATACACGGATGTGGTAAGGTGGGCAATCCAAGAGCTCCCAATTATCAACAGATTGTTTAGCACTGCGGACGGGAGGATTTTCGGTTCTTTTCGAGCCGAAGGTCTAAGACTAATGTATCACCTACCGGCAGAAGAGAAAAAATATAATGCGGCATTTTTGGAGAAATTTCGAGTAGAGAACGAGACCGATTCTGAACCAATTCGAGGCTGGAGACAGAACCCAGCGAAACACAAGCATGAAACCTCGGGTAAATACTCAGTTGACTCCCTATGTTCTCCTTACTGCTATGCTGGAATTATGATGTGTAGACTATGGGGATTGCATGACTCTGCCAATTTTACCATAGAAATGGTCCCATTAATGGAGGCAGCATGTAGTGGTGAAATTATGGATTGGGCGGTTATATTATTCGACAAGTTAGCCAAAGCCATCCTCGATTTTAGGTCTAACTATCGCGTCACAGAAAGGGTTATTATGCCATTCTATTACAGTGCCTATGTGATGGATGTGTTGTGTTTTAATTCTGAATTTCCTGTACTGGGATGGAGGTGGACGTCGCAAGACCCCACACCCATTCACATATATTATCAAAAATTGTGGAAGACTAATTATAAGCACCATCTTTATCAAATCTTCAACGGTTTTATGTTGCCAATTCATTATTCCATTTTTGATAAACCTGCCCCAAAGATTTATGAGCAAGCAGGGGTAGATTTGATTGCAGTAGCAAGCTGGTTTGGGGAGGAGAAATTCACCTACATTAGAGTTTTTGGCAGTCAGGCCAGGCCGCATGTACTACCACTTTACATCCCCGATAAGTTACTTGCCAGGGAAGTAGCTTATCAAATCAATGCTGATGGGGTTACTCAGACACTAAAAAGAGCAAAAAAACATGTTTGGTCGTCGTTTCCCTTACGAATTGGAATTTATACCCTGCATGATATCAAACATGCAGAGAAGGACGCTGGAAAAATGAATTTGCTGACTCTGGCTACTCTGCCAAGCAGGCAGTATGATCCGAGGAAGATCGCTTACAATGCGCTCGACCAGGCCAAATTGGCCAAGGTCGAGCACAAAGAAGACAGATTCGAGGATTTGTTTGCATTGGCCGAATCGCTGTATCAAGTTAATTTGCTTGCTAGAAATGTGTATAACGATGAAGGGCTAGTCGAATTTAACAGAATTAGAGAACAGAGGTTGCAAAGTCTGCCTCTAGACTTGTTAGCGACTATTCCGACGACAACCAGATCAAGCGAGCCTGAATAGTGAGGTAATACGCCACCTCCTACTACATCAAAGCAACAGGACGAAGTGCATAGCTAGCGGGAGGAAGTAATCTAGGAAAATGTGCAGCAACAAGAAGAAACCCAGGCGAAAGCCCAAGAAGAGAGCAGCTCTAAAAATAATAATGATATACTAGTTGATCCGAATTTGCTCCAACAATGGCAGCAATTCAGTACAATTATCAGTAACCTACAGTGCTCGAAATATGATGAGGTTTCTAAAGAAGGCGACATGCAAGAAGCGACATTGAAACTGGTTTCAGGCGAAACCAGCGGCCTTCCCAAATCAAAAGAAATAGAGATAATTCCTAAAGATCCAACGGGAGAAATCATTTTTGCAAATTGAAGAGATTCCCCCTTTGGATGTATTTTATAGCCCTAAGCATAAAGTTGTTGTGAAGTGACAGAGGAAAAGGAGAAGAGCTGATCAACCTTCCCCACTCCCTGAATTAACAGTAACGGGCAACGTTGTGTGGAAAGAGGAATTCGACCCCTCCAATGACTTAACCAAGCTATCCCAATTCGCTGGAGCATATTCAGCGGCAACCATTGATAAAGAATTGGAGGTAAGTAGTTTACTGAAGACCAAGGACCAAGACATCTCTTCGCTACAGGTGAGATTATCAGAAGTTTAGCAGAAGGCAGAGTAGGCGGGGCAAGAATTGCTAGTGTAGCAATAGAACAATAATCAGCTGACCAAGCAATTACAAGAGAAAAAGTAGAGGATTGATGAAGGCGAAATCCAAAGGCAAAAGGAGCTATCGGCGGCACTGGAACAATTAAGAATATCAACTGAGGGAACAATGAAAGCAAAATATGAGCAAATCGCTCAATTGACCACTCAAATTGAGAAAATGAAAAAGCACCCTCAGGTAGACGAATTCAAAGCAGAAGCGCTTCAGTTAAATAAGGCATTGATTAATCAGGTTAAGCTACTATGTCAGCAGATTACACAAGCAGAACCATTGTGCGAGTTGGTAGCATCCATAAGCGAAAAGGTAGAAAAAGCAAGGACCGACTTGGATCAGGCCGAAGAAACATTGACAAAATTTATAGAATGGCAGGATTCTGATATTGGTCGGCCGACTAATCTACCGAGAATTCCGGAATCGCACAAAGAAATATTATTCACAGAATGGCAATCGCAACTAATGAAGGCAGAAAGAGCAATTTCTAGATGCAAAACAACCACTGGAAATTTGGTTGAATTAGTAAATAATACACTTTATTTGTCTAATATGATTTCCCAATGTACTCCAGGTCAATTAATAGCGACAAATATGTTGGAGCACTCATGCTACCCGGAGTTGGAGAAAAACGTAAGATTAATCGCTGGAATCAATAGTTTGACATGGGATGCTTATTGGTTCTTCTTGATCAAGCCATACAGCCAAAGAGCCGCCTTGAAATGTCTCACGGATGTTGTCGGGTATATTATACCCGACATTCAGGATGCCACCTTCGCCACCCAATTCAGTTTGCGCCTCAACAAACCACCAGAAGTGGAGCCGATGCTTGCGATAAGCTAGCTCAAGTTTAAGGGCAAACAACCTGAGTCATGACTCACATCGCCAACTGCCAGATCACCCCTAAGAAATAGATCGCACTTACTGATACCAATTTAGTAGGATTTTGTTTGATAGATTTTTTTTAGCTTAGTAGTATTTATAGACCCTTTCATGCATTTAGAAAGGGTTGTAAAGTTTTGTATATGACTTAAACCCTGAAGTTGCACTATTGTACTTCAGGGATATTTTTTTATGAAACTGGACCAATTATTCTGAATTTAATGAGAAAGGTTTTTATGCAAATGTGCACTATTGTCATTGTTTAAAAGCATTTCTGTGTTGAAGAAAGAATTTTGAATAGCGATTGATATTTCAGATTGATCTGCAGCTCACATGGTACTATTATCTACGTCTGTACTCATTTTTGTTATATGAATTGTTGTTTAAATCTCTCTTGCTATTATCACTTATATATATGTGTGCTTTTCGCAGCATTCCTTATGCATTCCACTATTGGTTGTTTATCGCATGCTTCTCTTTCAATTGTATATATGTATCAATGATATAAATAATGAATGCAGTAATTTGTGTTTATCGCTTCATTGTGACTATTCATATGAAGTAATCTTTGAACGATTGAATGTCTCTTATTTATTTCACAGAGTCATCTACATGCTTGTTAGATAGATAAAGATTATTTAACGCTGCATTCCGAAGGAATAAGTTGTTCCCTGGATTAGTATTAGTTTCCCTATTTCTGTCAATAGAATAAGCTAGTCGCCTATCACTTAAGCAAACTATTCATCACCCATCCATCCCTTTTATTTTATTATTGGGAAACTGGTTCTGTTATCTCCAGTCGGAGCCACCATCCCAAAAGGAAAAGGAGCTGTACTAAGGTCTGGATCGGGTGGTTATCCCCCAATGTTGTGGCAGCGATTTTCGGGCCATCAACACTATGGAAAGTCAAGTCAATTTTGAGATCCACCCATGGTCCACGGACCATGGGATTGTATGTAAAAATATATAAATAGGTGTGTCTTAGAGAGTCTAAGGCATAGATCTATGTCTATGTATGGAAGAAAGAACAAGGGAAAGTAAGAAGCACGTAGATAGAAGGGAAAAGGCTCTACAACTAAGTGCGCAGAGGCCTAGAGTACAATCCGCAGTTGAGTGCGTAGGGTAGTTTTGGGTTTGTAACCTCATATTGAAGATCAATAAATAATATTGTTGAAGAAATTCATGTGTTCACCTGTTTACTTCTGTTATTTATGTTGCGATATATGCTGTGATGGAATGATGTCCTTATGAAATATTGATCTATTAATGCGCGACTCTATTGGATAAGTCTTATTAACTAAACACAATGCATATTAAGTACTTCCGCAAAGATTATAATACATTATGTTATGTTTATTAAGTACTTAAGTAGATATGCATGAACTTAGACCTAGGGTTATTTTATGGTGCGTGTATGTTGCTAACCTGAAATGGTCATATGTCAAACTGATGTAGAATTGATTAATGCCATTAATGAATAAAATTTTAACTGAAAGTGCATTTATTGTGAGAACTACTTGAGAAGAAAGACTTTATGAAAAATGAGAAGACATAAATAATATGCAAAAAAATAGTGAAACCAGTAAATACACAGCGATACCAGACAACAAGATTGACTACGGAGTTCGTCACTGATGGACTATGTCTCCAGGTCCGCTTTCAAGATGGGCGACCACTTTATTAGGATTAAAACTGAGGATTTCTATTAAATATCAAATTGACCAAATTGAATGTGCTCGCATGCACTTCTGGTCACTGTCATAAGAACTATCTCTGAACCAGCTGTAGAAATTTTGAATAATTTAACACATATTCAACAGAGATTATCCTGATCATGTACTATTGCAGAAAACATACACAATACATAAGCTCCTCTACGTTGATCATCAATATAGCAGCATCAATAACAGTAAAACATCAAGAGCATTCACACATTAACACAGTATGTATCCCGGGGAAAGCATCTCGCTAAAAACCCCAACTATCTGTATATTAATGATTGAGTCATGTAACCTTACAAAGTACAATGCTTATCAAAAGCAATCCAGTACCATCTCCACCTGTTACACACAATACAGCTCAGATCTGAAT